>CAJVRN010000238.1:1665000-1817500 GCA_911728415.1 Lagocephalus sceleratus | reverse complement strand
GCTTGAGCGAGGACATGCCCGCTACCGTATCCCAGCATGCATCACCTCCACAGGCTTTGATGTCTTTGTACATCTGAAATTCGCTCTGGTTTCGATTTGAAGCATCGTTACGCCCCCCCACCGCCCCATTGGTGTTTATTAAAGCCAAACGGCCTCGCCCGCAAATCGTAACGTTAAAAACGAGCCTAATTTTACACAAGATCCACGATTGTGATGATACGAACAAAACGGAAACGCAAACTTCCCGATCGTGTTTCCAGGGGCGCTACAGTCTCGTTAAGGGGGGCCACGCCCCCCCCACCCCACCCATCGGCGTTGTTTACCGATGTTCTCGGTTCAAAGGGTCTTTCAGACGCACGGAAGAATGCAAATTACGCGCCGCCGTCTAACGAAGCGCCACCGCTCGCCCGCCGCTGTCGTCGCCGGCGATCAGAGGTCACCGTGGAAACAGTGGGACTGATTTTAATGATTACCTTCGGCGGAGGGATCTGACGGGCTGATTGTGTTCGCACATGAAGGGAAATCGGGTAATTCCATTCCGTGGGTTCTTCCCGGGTGTGATCCGTCGGCGAGGAACGCGGCGAGCGCGGGCGAAGTTTGAGACGCGGCAGCGTGGAACAAAGCCGCGCTAACGGAGAGTCAAATATTGATCTGCGCGAACCGCCGCCGTTCCTTTCTTCTCGGATGAAAGCCCGGAGCGTCTATGGGAACGCAGCGACTTGCTGGAGAGTTGACTGGATTTAATGGGAACATTAGCATTTCGGAGGCGGGTATTCATGCGTGCGTTAAACATTCCCGGGAATAACAGAGCGCTTTAATCGGCTAGGAGGTTCGTACGCCTCAAAGTGGGATCGAGGTCAAAGGTCACCTGTAGTGGGTGTGATGAAACGGGGAGAGGGGACAATCTTGGAATCCGCGCAAACATTCCCAAAGGCGGCAGCCTGAAAAGTGACCGAGTCGCCCACGCGTGAAGGAAAGGGGCGGGGCCAGCTCGGGTCGAGCGCGTTTACTCGTTTACCGTAGCGGGCACGGCGAACTCGGTGGACCCATCGGTCCGCATCCCTGGGCTCGTCGGCTCTTCCAGGCTGCTCATGCGCGAGGAGCGAATCCGCCGCCAAAACGAGCACCACGGTCCTCGCAGGTATGGAAACACCAGGTGCGTCCGAACATTCCGGGTTGGTGTTCCGGGTCAAGCCCCCCTCTCTCCCCCCCCCCTCTCTGATGGAATGAGCGCAAGCAGCGGAACGCCGTTATTTTTTTGTTTGCAGGTGTCCATTTCAAAGCCTGCCAACGATTTACTGCAGCTCCGACATCGGAAAAACATCAAGTCCTCCATCTGTTCGCCGAGCCGTAAATCCCGCTCCGCGGAGGACGAAACCGGCGTTATTGCCCCGGCGCTGCGTCGCTTTAGAGGCACTCCCGCTTTACATCCACCTGTGTGTTTATGGGCAGCCGTTCCCGATTCGCTTATGGATTTAAAGCCTGAAAATTCCAGGGTTTTTTGTTTTTTTTTAACTCCGAGGTTGGAGGATATTTTCTCCGGCTGCTTCACGCCTGGGTCGGGCCCGGACAGCCGAGCCTTCAGCTGTCAGTTTTGGGAAGCAGGCGTTGCAGATCCGCGGCCCCTCCAACTTTCTGAAGGACTTCCGAGGAGCGACTTTCCCCTCTTCGCTTCTGGGGGGGGTGGGTGGGGGGGGGCCTCAGGCCTCCACTCGTCCATCGGCGTTGCCCTGGGAGAGTGACGGCGCCCCCTGGTGGCGGCGCTCCGATCCCATCCCCTCCTCGCTCACGGGCCTCGAGCCCCCCCCGCGCCCGACTCCGGACCGCAAATTAATCCCACCTAATCACCACGGCGATGTGACAGGAGGGGGAAAAAAAACACGGACCTGGTTTAATTTCCTCGGATGGAGAGGCAGAGCGCCGCGGCCGACGCCCGCTTCCTGTCGAGAGGGGGGCGCCGGGGTTAATGCGGAGCGGAAGCCGGGGTCGGCGGGGGGCGAGCTAATGGGGCAGAATGATGAGTCATCCTTCGCTCGGAGTCGACCGGGAGCATCCGTCACGTCTGTCGCCGGTGGACTCGGAGGGAAAACGGCCGTTTACAGCCTGGACGGACCGCGGCTCGTCGACTCAGCCCCGCCCCTCCCACCAGTGGCCCCGCCCCTCCCATGTGTGACCACGCCCCTTACACACAACCACGCCCCATCTCGTAGCCCCTCCCCCAGATAAACACAAATCATACATTGGTATCAATACCGATGTAACTCCTCCACACTGGCCCCGCCCCCTCCTTTAGCCCCGCCCCCTCATCCAGAAAACATCAAGACACACACACACACACCCCTCTGGTGTCCTTCCTCCATCCGTCCCGCCGTGTTTGGGCTAATTACAGTTCTGCCGAGCCCGGCTCCGTTGACATTTCCGCGGTCACCGTGGCAACGGTAACGCCACCCCCCACCCCCACCATTATGCCCTCATTAAGGGCCGTCTCACGTCGGCCGGACTCTCCTCCGGCGAAGGTTTCGTGCGGCGGGAGAGGGTTAGGATGCTTCCCCGCGTCGCCGTCGTTAAACGTCTCCAAAAGTCCGCCGCCGCCACCAGGTGGGCGGTGGGGGGGGGGGGCGATCTTCCCGGGTCAATTGGCTCTGTGAGGGCCAAGCGCTGTTGCCATGGTTACCTGATACTAACCTGAGCAGAAATCACAGCAAATAAATATTGTCCGTGCAATAAAATATCCCTAAAGTGTGTGTGTGTGTGTGTGTGTGTGTGTGTGTGTGTGTGTGTGTGTGTGTTCTGCATGGATGATCGAGCGAGGCCGAATAAGATGCACGTGCGCACACCCGCGCACGTGCATCGTATTCAGGTCGCACTTCAAGGCCGAGCTGGAGTGAGATGAAAGGGCCGCTGTGACGAATGATGGTTAGGCGGGACTACGCCCCCCCCACTCGGGGGCGGGGTTTAGGGTAGGGGGCGTGTCACCAGCCATGAGGACTCCGCCCCCCTGCTTTGATGTCGCAACAACAGTGTTTTTGTCTGAAGATGAAAGCCTTCTATGCTGCCGTTCCTCAAAAAGACCTCTCGCAGTCGCGACAGGAATCTCCGTCCCTTCCTGCTCTCTTTTTCCGCGTCTCCATCCCCTCGTTTCCCGTGCCGGGATTATCGTTTATTACGGACGCAGCAGAGCGAGGATTACAAGGTTTGAGCGAGCGCCTCGTTTGTTGGCTCCTTCCTTTTAAATCTTTTTTTCGGAGGAGTATCGCCCCTCTCCCACATTAGATCCGTATCAGGGATTTCTTTGTGGATGGCCGTGGTGGTGGTGGTGGGGGGGGGCGGGATCGCTGACTCAGCCGATGGGAAATGACCCTCGTCAGCTCGGCGAGTTCTCCCTGAGCTGGTCTGACAAGTGACGGCGCTCCGGGGAGCGTGTCCAGACTCCCTCCCGACGCCCGGAGGAGGCGACTATAAACGCGCGTCAGCTCCAAAGCGATGTTTGTTCCCCCGGAGACATCTTCGCCTGTCTTCATTCCACGTGCTTCCCTTTTAATGTCGTCCTCGTGGGTCTCGGAACGCCAGCCTGGGAAGAACCGCAGACGCTTTGCGGCTCCGCCTCCGGATCTGCTCGGCTTTGATGTTTTGTTTAACAAGGTTTGGGAACCTTCCCGCTCTGCATCTTTGGACTTTCTGTGCCCGGGAAAAGCTCGGCAGAAACTCGATAAATCGCAAAAACCGGTGCAAAGCAGCCCTGCCACTCGCCCGTGTGTGGAGCGCTCCATCCTTCCTCGTGGAGTAAACTTCGGGTATTAAAGGATCCAATCGGAAATGTATGAAAATGGAAATGAGGCACTTGGAGTAGCAGCGCAGCTCCCGCTGCATTTAAAAGGCACATTACAGCAAATTCCACCGGAGCGTCGCCAGTTCATTGTTTCCGATGTCTCGGAAATGCTCGAGGTTAATGAGCTGACGAGATCCAATCTGTGTAAACCAGAGGGATGAGGCGCCGAAGCCTCCGAAGGAGTCCGAGTCCCAGCCAGCGCGGAGATTGCGGAACGTCGCGGAACGTCACGGAACGTCGCGTCGTGTCCATCAGCCGAGAGTCCGTCCCGCTTTAATCTGGTGCCTTAGCTCGCTGGCTAACGTGCTAACGAGATTAAAGCCTCGTTAGTTTGAAGGTCGCCGGATTCCGTGTTGGAATCAGAGAAAGGGAACGCCGGCCGATGAGGCATTAAAAATGCAGAGGGCCGCTCGCTTTTATCCAGGAAGGAAGGCCTTGTTCCACGATGAGGCTAATTCCAAGCGAGCTTCCGCGTCTGATGTGGGCTCATGCGGAGTTCGCGGCCTTCGCGGCGGGGGGCCGTTCGCCGCCTCGTCTGATCTCGTAAACTGCGACTTCGTGGTCAGCGGGGACCAAATGAACGCGGGTTTCCCACTTATCGGAGCGGGGCCCCGTTCCCGATAAGAACGTGTTTACACACAACGCGGTTTTGATACTCTCGGCACGTTTGCGTTCCGATGTGGAGTCAGAGGTGTGTGTGTGTGTTCTTTGTGTGTTCGTGTGTGTGTTCGTGTGTGTGTGTGTGTGTGTCTTGGGACCGTGCTGAATGGGGGGAGGAGATAAGAGGCAGTTCAAACGAGCACGTCCTTGTGTGGGTTTGTCTCCGCCGTCATTCCCAACCTGATTAGCTCGACATGCTGTAATATCCCGAGGAGAAGTCGGGAGTGTTTTGTTCCGCACGTTGGCAGCTCCATGGAAAGATTAGGAGCAGCGGCTCTTGACGAGAGGCCATCTTTGATATTTTTTAACAGTGGAAATAAAAGAGGATGTATCCTGGTGATTCCGAGGAAGACAATTATTGGTGCTAAGCAACAGGGGGAGATCGGATCAGTAGTGGGAATTCAGGTTAAATGTGTCGGAATTGATGAAATTCACAATAACAGAGGGTTGATGAGCTCTGAACTCATTTGATCAATTTGAGTTTTCCGAGTTGATGGTGTTCAGCTGTTCTCGCTCTGATCCGATGTCTCTCTTTTTTCCTCGGATCTGCAAAATAAATCATCCGAATTAAACACAGCCGAGCCGAGTGAACGCCCGAGCACGCGTGCGGTGATTTGAGCTCGGTGTAGACGGGAGCAGACGTTAGGGAACGGGATGGGCCGGGACTGGGCCGAGGAGACCCGGAGCAGCAGGAATACAAATCAGGAGCAGCTGAGGAGGATTAACCAGGCCGACAGTGCGGAGGCAAACGAACTCTGGATGCATTCCTGCCCTGACGTGGAGGATATTTGCATATTCCGGGCTATCTCAGCTGATAAAGGAGGCCGGAATTCATCTCCCTCAGATGTTCCGAGAGTTCGGATGCCTTCCCCAGCTCCACGTGGAAGCCGAAGCGTCTCCCCGCGCTGCTCGTTTAGAGGACAAATCGATGATTCCTGCCTGTCGTTGCGTATCTCCCCGCAGCCGGCTCTTATGCCGCCACGGATTTGCATTCGGGGAAAGTTGCCATCAAACTTTCCCAATTTGCACACCTCCGGTGCCAGCCCGGACTTCTGACTGCTCCTGTCATCTCGCTTTTTTGAGGCGATTCCTCCTCGCTTGTTTGCATATAAAAAAAAATAAAAAACCGAATTTGCATCAAGGCTTCGCGTCTGCAGCTCTTCCCAAAGTCGAACTTCGTTTTTCCATCATGATGGCTGAGAGGTTCCCGGGAACGCCTCAGGGCAATCTGAGAAAAGTCTGAAGACCGACGGGTACATAAATGGGAATAAGTGTTGTTATTTCCTCTTTAGGTCTAGGACAAACCCGGAAGGTACCTTCAGGAAGTTCAGAGCCTCCGTGCAACCTCTCCAGAGTTGAGCTTCCACTCGCAATCTCTAGAAGTTCAGCCATGGATGAAGGATTTCCGACAACACATCTGCATTTAGATTAAACTCGCTATTCATCTATCGGATATCTTTGGGCCCTGAAGTCGAAGCGTTCTGTGAATGCATCTGAACCGCCACCATTGCTAGTTGGATCGCAGGGAGAATAATAATATTAATCGGAATAACCGGAATTCCCTTTCATCTCTTTTTTGCTTTTCGCCGTCACCTCTGAACTTCAGAGCCTTGGAACATCTGGGTGACATCCTGGATAACCCCCTACCACTCCTGCGATCCGACCTTCTCTTTGGTCTTCATCTGATCAGGCACAGTTTTCCCGGAACGCTCCAGGTCGGCTCATATGGAGGCAGGGTGGGTTCTTTTCACCGCCAACCAAGCAATCCCCACTTGGCGGTGGGATTCAAAGCCGGCCCTGTTTCTCTGCCACATCCCTGTATTCCCTCAGATCCCCTCAGCCCCCCCCTTCCCAACATTCCGCCTCTTTCCCGATAATTAATATGTCATAAATATTTCAGCGCGGCCTAGGAGAGGGGATGCGGTGAACTCGGATCCAGTGGCTTGTTTGTGAGCTCGCCGAGAGCGAAGTTTTGGAATACGCTCCCAAATTTCACGAGCCAGCGGCCGCGGCTGCTTATTGGAAGTGACTGAGAGAGGCGGGAAGTTAGCGATTGTTCTCGATACCGGGGAATGTGATAAAAGGGACGCCACGTGACAGGATTAAGTTCCATTACCAGCCGCAGCCCCGGCCGCAGTCGCTTCCAATCTCGACATCTGGATAAAAGGAAAAGTGCTGCAGCCGAGCGCCTGACGAGGAGCGCTCCGCTCGCGCGTCATTCCAGGCGATGCGGTAGCGGGGGACTTATCTGGAGTGGGAGTGGAGCTTCCCTCTGGAGACGTAATTAGGGGGGAAGTTCTGACGATGAGCAACGCTCCGAGCCGGGTTTCCAGCGCAGAGTATGTGAGATTAGCTGTACATTACACTGGCTTTTAATCCGCAGACTCGTTAATCCAGGAATTAGAGCGCTCCATTAGCATTTTAAACCAGCTGTTTGAGGGGAATAATCAGGAAATTCACCTGAAATGACTCCCAGTGTTCTTCCCCAGTAATAAACAGGCTGCTGAGAGGATTATTGGGACCGCAGATTACCTTCAGTGTTTCTCTGTTTATCCTAACCTGCCTGGTTATTCCTGATACGTGTCGGGAGCGTCCGCTTTGACCTCGAAACACCAGTAAATATTAATATCAGCCGGTAGACGGGAGACAATCCCTCTTTTGTGACTCCCAAGGACCCGCGATGCCTCAGCGTTCCAGCGTCATCCACGATCGGGAAAGTCTTCTGACAGAAGATCCCGCCCTTCCGCAAGACGACACGGAAAGTCATTAACCCGCTCTTCCGCATTTGCTCCTGTCCAGCTCTGGAGGCTCTCCGGAGTCAGACAGGAACGCTCCCCGGGACTGTATCTTTAAGAGTTTGTTTCCTCATCAGTATTCCGCGGATGGAGCTGCTCTGCCTCTGCCTGTATGATTGTGTTCCCGTGCAGGGAATAAGATTTGATGTGGCTGTCTACAGGTAGAGCAGCAGCTCCCGGGAGTCCGGCCGCCAGAGCCGAGCCCGGCTCCTCGTTCCTGATGTTGGACCCTGGCCAAGAGGGGGAGGAGCCGGGGATGTGAAGCGCATCGCTGCATAAATATTCCCGAGGAAATCTGGAGCGGAACACGCATGAAAACAACCCAGTGGGGGGGTGGGTTACCGGGAGCTGCACAGTCGGAAACCTGCTACCAGATCCCACCAGGTTCTCCTCCGGTGACGCAATTCTCCGTAAGACTCCTCCGAGGTTAACGACGCGATAAAGCCGGGAACGCCGGGGCCCCCGCCGGGAAGTCTCCTACGGTCGTGGTGCGATCACAACCGCGGTTCAGGTGATGAATGAGCGAGGCTTTTCCCTGGAACAATCGCTTCGCCTCCACAGCGGAGAGCGAACGTGTTTACGACCCGTCCCCTCAGCGGGTCCGACAGGCTCGTGGAAAAGCAATCGGGGATGAAAGCCTTGGAATTTTCATGAGGTCCATGAGGTTTTGTGAGGTTTCATGAGGTCCAGCACCAGTTTTGATTTAGGCCACGATCGTTGGAGACGCACGAATCGATTCCCAATTACAGCCGGGCCCCGAGAAAGGAGGGAACGCCCTCGACGCAGGCCGGGGGAGGCTGGAATCGCAGCGCGTGTTATGCAATTCCGGGGTAACGGAGTGGTCGGAGCGGATTTACGGAGAAATCGCAGCTCACGGCAAGGCCGGAGCAAGCCCGCGGTGGGCCGATCCCGCCGGTGTTTTTGACTTTATCTCCACTTCGGCGACAATTCCGTCACACTTAAGCGAGCACCTAATTCCCCCGTTCCCTCCAGGGGAGCGGTCCCGGGATATCAGCCTCCCGCAGACCCTGCGGCAGAAAACACCATGAAATCTTCTCTCTCCCCCTCTCAAACAAGGCCGGGCGCCACCGCAGCCGAAGAGGGACGACCGAATTCCGCAGCGAGCGGTGTTTAATTGCGTCCTCGGGAATGAAACGAGGAGACATCAATCGTGACTCTCGCCTCGCCGCCGTTAGGAAAACAGGAGTCTCCCGTCCGCTCCTGACGAATGAGAGCGCTCCGGAGAGCGTGAACGATGGCGAAGGGCGCGACCTCTGCCTGCCGCACGTTTAATATTTACGAGGGCAATTCCGGCTTCTAATTTCCTCCGCAGGAGCCCGGATTCACTTTCCAGGATCGGAAGGGGGAGGGGCCTCATTCCGGGGCACTCGTCTTCCTCGCCTTCATCTCTGTTCGCGTCTGAACTCTCATAAACTCCAAAAACTTCTGCTCCAACGGAGGCTCATGCACTATGTATGGCATCGATCGGAGAACCAGCGTTCCCGCCTCCGTTGCCCCGGAGACGTAGTTTGTCTTGTTTGTGCGTCGGCCTGCTCGCCTGGTCGTGGAGAGCGCGTCCGTTCGCCGCTCCCTTCCCCTGGATTTGTGGGCAGCGAGCAATGACGGATCACAAGGTTTCCCAGAGTTTGTACTCCGAGTCAGAATTCCGAGCCTGAAGCTCCTCGGCGGGGTGACCTTCGGCACTCGGACTGGGAGATTGAGAGATCTGCCGTCGCCGTGCCGATGCCGTCAGGTGGAGCGGGTTTTTTCCATCCCGCCATCGCTCACGGCGGTGGGAAAATTAAACCTCCGCATCAAAGGAAATCACTCCGCCGCAGCAGTCCTTGGCACCGAGCCGATGATTCTGGTGTCATAGGCACATAATTCCCAGCGGAATTCCGAATGGAAGCGGAGGGTGGGGGCGGGATAATGCAATCCCGCTCCGGCATAAACCTGATCACTTGGACTCGCCGCTGTAATGGCGGCAGCGGCGGCGGCGACGTCTCCGGATGGTCGCAAACGCTCACCCAGATCCCCAGAGCTCCGAAACCTTGAGGCTCGGAACGCCGGGAACCGATGGATCACTCCATGATGGCTCCCAGCTCCCGTTTATCCAGAGTAACGCGAGACGAAGTGTAGATAGCACGACTAATTTAAACATTTCGATTAACGAGTTCTTTACGGTCGTGAGCAAACAGCTGTCGCTTCCGAGTTGCCGTGGTGATGAGGATCCGGATCTTTGGCCTGCGCGGCGTTAACGTTAAAAGCCCCCCCCCATCCGAGTATTCCATTTCAGCTCCGGCCCCCGGCCTTGGTTCTTCCCACCTCCCGTAGGCTCGTGCGAATTGTTAAAAATCGTTTTTCCTCTTCCCTCCTCGTCTGTCGAGCGGCGTGCCGAGGATACGCAGCCGAAGCCTTTCTTCTCCTCCTCCTCTTTTTTTTTGTCCATAAGCCTGAAAATCCTCTCGCTGCTCCTCCTCGGCGATGATCACGGATTTAATAAGGCAAATCAGCCGGAGATAATGGCTTCACCTGGATTTACCTCCCGGGCGCCGCCGCCGCCTCCGTGTTTGCGTCTTGTTATTCCTCGAGCGGAGCGCCGCCTCTCCCCGGGAAAAAAAGGAGGGAGAGCTCCGAGGAAACGAAGGTGATCGCCTGGAAAAGTTATGCAGGCGCTAATTTCATTTCGCCTTTCTTCGGGGTAATTATGTTGATTGCGTGTCAATAAAGGCTCCCTTCATTAATTCCCGAGCTCATCCGTCAGACTCCCGCCGACTGCTCCGCCTTTCATGTCTCCGAGTGTTCCTCACCAATATTATTAATGGCTTTTGGGAAAAGTCACTGAAGCAGCAGTTAGACAATAGGGTGCTTAATCTGCTTCAAATGTAGAACCACTCCATCACGGACGCCGCTGATGAGGCGGTGGCGTCCCCCCCAGACCCCCCCTTTCAGTCGTTTAGGTGACTGATTTACGCTGATTCTGCGCTGATCGGGTCGGAATTATCGCTGCGCGGCTGATCGATGGTCGGCCCCGGGTTCCGCCCCCTCGTTCAGCCCAATGGGGCGCCGATGATTTGACTTTGAATCGGTTAATTGGGCTGAGCTCTGATGGGGGGGGGCATGGGGCCCCCATTACAGCCAGTAGTTGAGGACTATAGGATCGGGCTACATCCAAGACCTTTCCGGAGGATGGAAAAGTTCCCAGTCTGTCCTAACGGGAACACGATGGAACGTCCGGTGACCGTCCCCTCCAGCTTCCTGTGGTCCGACTACGTCACGGACACATCGGATATCCAGACTCAGAGCTTCACCTCCCTTCTTGAGGGACATTCCCAAAGGGCTTGAGGGCTCATTTCCCAAACACGGAATTTGGCGGACCATCCGCCCCTGAGGCTGGACCATAGATTCCTAAGTGTTGTGAGTGGTCCTTCATTAACACAAATCCAGGAACTATTTTACGGATGAGGAGGAGACAAGGAGGAGATTCCGAGAAGGAACGCAGAGACCCGGATCTTCTCTAGGAAAGAACCTGTTCCAAGAGATCCGGGAAAAGTAGCCTGGGTGAATTCGGTTTGTTTTCCTGGGAGTTCCAGGCTGGAATCGCTCTGGCACCTATTCAGGACCTCTGGGAACGCTGCGGAAGTTCAGAGATGGGGAGATGATGGTTCATGAGGAAGGGCCGATGGGTGAAATAGATTGGGATGAAAGCGGGAAGAGATTGAAGAGTGGGGGGAGGGAGGGGGAGAAATAAAGAGGTCGGAGACTCGGGGGGGGGACAGGGACAGGCCCGATGGAGACATCAGGCCTGACAGGGCTGGCCGGAGTCCAAGCTGGAAAAAAGAGCGGCCGTGCTGGGAATTCCGGGAACAAGCCGGGGCAGCGATTCAACAGCACGTCTGGATGGCTGACAACTTTAGATTAGCCCGGGGACGCTGAGGAAACATGTCGGCCGATCAGCTGGAGCCTACGCGCCCGTAGGAATCCATCGTTGTGCGGGACCGTCGGAGCGCCGCGCGGTCGCCACGGTCACGTGAACCCATCAGCCCCCCCCAGACACACACACACACACACACACACCCTGTTCTAATTGCTCCGGTTTTCAAACGGACAGGGATCCGGCCTCCCCGAGCATCTCACATTCTCTCATCCACGCCTTCCCGATGCTCACGTGCTCCACTCGGAGACGATGCTTTGATCCATAATTGATGGAGAGTTTTCCTCCCGCAGTTGAAAGCAAGCAAACGCCGGTTTAATGTACACGCGTGTATCACGTGACGCGTGTGTTTATGTTAAATGTCAAACACACGCAGGCAGCATTGTTGACGCGAGCTGCTCTTCCGGGATTCACTTCAGCATTCCGCCGATGCGTCAAATTTCCCAAATGCTTTTTCGTTCTTTTTCGTCCCTCGAGCATCCTTAACAGATCTAAACTACCCAACCTCAAGTAGCTCCGCTGCTCCCGGACCGGAAATGCTGGAAATTGGGAACACGCTCCCACTGTCCTGGAGAACAGGAGCTTCTGGAAGTTTTTTATATTTTATCCTCGCGGACCGCATCGAGAACGTTTATTAGCTCTGAATGGACGTACTCTATTTTCCGAGGCAGCAGGAGAATATTTACAGGATATTTTAACCTGTGAATCGGTTCCATTATGTCATTATCTCGTTATCAGAGCGTTCCGGGCTCTGTGTTAAATGGAAGTTATTAATGCACTTCTGCCCTTGAGAAAATCGGGAGAGAAAAGGCAGGTTGATCGGAGAAATCGTTCCCTCTATAGCTCCTCTTTAAGAGGCGATTTGTTCAAATTTAGCCGGGGGGGGGGCTTTATGCGCAGAGGTCGCCTCGTGCGGCCGCAACGTGACTCCCAAGGTTGGAAACTCGTTGCACTAATTGAAATCTCGTGGAGAATGATTCACGGATCGGGAGTGTCCGTGTTGGCGTGCTCTCTGAAACGTGGAAGGTAAAGGAGCGTTTCAATGATGTTCATTTCCATCGTAATTTATATAAATGAACTTGAGCAAAGTTTCGTGAACACAGTCGATGGACGGAGGCGGGAAAACGGATGCATGACGACCGACTTCCGAACTCCGTGATCGACAGAAATATTCGCAAATGTGTAAACATCAATGAAGCCGCAAATTTTGCCAAAATCAAAGGACTAAAGTGAACAGATCAAAGCGATGGCTGTAGCGGGGATGTCATCAAACCGAGATGATGACATGATCCGCCGTCTTTCCGAGATGGACCGCGGACATTATTTCTAACGACAACAGACAATTTAGCTGCTCCGGGAATACGTGAAAGATGGAAATGTAGATAAAAGCCCCGCCAAGCTGTTTTAGGATGGGATCAAAGGCGGCCTTTGAAAGGGGTTCAAAGATGGAAGGAGCGTTGTGTCGGAGTGGATCGCTTCCGACGTCTTTCAAATTTTTCTGGAAGGAAAAAAAAGGGACTGCGCGTACGTCCGGGTGGGATGAACGCAGTCGGGATGTTTTTAATCGGGGGAAGGGGCCTGGACCGAGCGATTCAGACGCTAATTAGCCGGTCTTTGTTCTTTGTCCACGCGCTGCGAGGAAACTCCGAGATGAAAAGACACGGAGGATTAACGGGAACGTCGGGGGAGCGGAGACGGGTGTCAGAGGTATTTACTGACTTATGGAATCTGCATAATCAATATTAGCTGGTATCAGCTGGGAAATTAGAGCTTTTTCTAACTCGAAATGTCAAACAATTAACTGAGCAGCAGCTCATTGATCAGCGGAGTCCGGGAGCGGCCGACACTGGACCAACACGGCAGCTCCGGCTGTCAGAAGATGTAGAGTCAGCCGCGGGGGGAGTTCCTATACCTCTGGGGACATTTGACGTCTGCTGGGACACGCGCTTGGTTTTGGGTTGTTGTCGCTGGTGGTGGGGAGGAGACTGCACCCAGTAAAGGTTCAGGTCCAGTACTGTCTCAAACGCACACACACACACACACACACACACACGAGCAATCACGCACACATGCGGCTCGTCCAAGGTCAACCCCATGAACAGGTGGTGACCCCTGCTGGTGGGGGGTGGTACTACCTTTTGTATTACAAGTCTAAGGTTGAGGTGAGTCAGTTCAGATGTTTAGGTCCAGATGTTCCTCCACCTGGAGGAGCCAGTGGGCTCTCCATTAACAGGGGCCCCCGCTCACCCGGGGGGGGCCATTATTCAGCCTCTTATCAACGCATCGACTCTTATCAGCCAAATGTTAATGAGCGAGAGGGGAATCGGGTTCTGAGCCAGGATTAATGTCCTGTCGGGCCCCAGCCAGGCACGTCGGAGCGTCACGGTGCTCTGGGTAACGCGGTTACAACAGCGGCTAACGAACTCGGCATCTGCGCCCCCCACCCCACCCCGCCCCCCCTCGTTCTAACGTCGTTAAGCGTGATCCCAGACACTTTGTTACCATTGACTGTGGAGCAATGATGCATGGTTACTGATCAGCCCGATGGCTTCTGTCTTTATAAGCCTGCTGGGGGGCTCGCGCCTCCCAAACAGCCCCCCCACGTCCCCCCACGTCCCCCCTCCCCTCCCCAATAATCCACCAAACAAGGCAAAGCTGGCGTAATTAGGTATTGATCACAGGCAGCAGGTAAATTGTTCAATAATTAAGTGTGGCTCTGTCACGGGGGGAATAAACGAGCCCCAGATCAACGACGTCTGATGAACCGTAAACTGTAAAAGCGACTCCTTCTGTAAATCCCGCCGCCTTCCGGGGGTCCCTCGGCCCCCGCGAGCCTGATGAAGTCCTTCCTGCCGCGCAGTAAAACGCTCTGGCCCGCGTGTTGACATTGAGCGCCCCTCTGAAGTCTTTATGGAGGCTGAAGCAGACGCCCCGAAAATAAAAGAAACTCGCAAATGTTTTACAGGACAGACTTGGTTTAACGTCCAGCTGAGACACAAGTTAGTATATTCTTTTACAATTTTACACAAAGTCCACAAAAGCTTTTTATTTTCTGATCCAATGCTCTTATTTAATTTAATCTTGGTGTAGTAAAGTTTGTTTTAAAACTATAGGAAGTGTAAAAGCGATCCCCTATTCCAGGATTTTAAAGCAGCAGTCTGCAACCTCCGGCGCGCGTGCCAGGACTGGCACGCTGCCGCGTAATCAGCGGCCGCCTGCTCGCGGCGGCGGAGGATAACTGGGCGCGTTCCCAGCGATCCTGCGGGAGGCAACTTTGTGTCCTCGCAATCACATGCTCTTTCCAATTGCAGCGCGGCTCGTGTCCCCCGAAGCTCGCGCCTCCTCCCTCGCTGCTGCCTCCAGATGAACCGCCGATTGAGCCTCATCCAGGGAAGACGAGGCGGCGGCGGCCGCCGCGGCGGCTGTGTTCCGCTTCCAAAAAACCTGGTTTACTTCGGTGCTTCTGGAGCTGATGAATCGGGCGCCGTGATCTCAGATCCCGCTGATTCTCCTCTAATAAACTTAAAGGAAGCAGAAAGGACGATGTCGGGAGGTTTCGCCGAACACCCCTCCTCGGATTTCACACTTCGTTTAAACCAGGAGGTTTTATCCTCTTCTTTATATTATCAATAACCTTTAGGGTGGTTTCCCGCTCCGCCGCCTGACACCTGATGAATTGCACCATTATTGCACCGCCGCCTTTGTTTTCGGTGCAAATTGTCTCTCTGAGGCTCGGAAGCGATGTCGCGGGAGGGATTTGAGCATTCAGGGGGAATTTGTTCTCGCATTATTAACGGCAAATACGAAAGCTTGATCTCCGGGGCCGCCGGGAACAAAGGAGGAAAAGTTCCGGACTCAAGTCCTGGAAGAAGAGACTTTGCAGAGGGAGGCTCCTTCCTGTTTCCTCCTCCTCGGAGGTTGACGTTCTAAAACGATGATTAATGATCCAACCGTTCCCGAGTCCGTCGGTTCGCGTCCGTCCGAGGAGCGCGACGAAGACTAACGACTTTCTGGGAGTCGCCCTGACAATTCCCTCACAAATCAGCAGCCTCGGATCGGCGGTTGAACATCTTCATCGGCTTTGATTAATCCTCAAAAGTGAACAATGAAAGAAATGGATTTCAAAATAAAAGCGCTTTTAAGAGCACGGCTGTGGGTTTATTACAGATTAACTGGGCTTTCACTTCAATAATCCCGCTGCGAGCGTCCCTCTCCTCCCTAACTGGCCCAAAGTGAGCAGTCAGAGTTTCATTGATTTCGCCAGACTTTGGTTCCTTTGCTGGTAAATTCGCCCGTGAACGCTTAATTAACTTTCTGGGGGGGATTTAATACTCCGCGTTAAACCTGGAAAGGCTGGAATAGCCGGTCAAACTTCGAAGGCGTCTCTCCGGCCCACTTCTGATTGGATTATTGACCCCCGCACGATGTCGATAGCGGCCGTCAATACATCATCAGCTGGAACACGCGGGTCGGGATCCGAGGTCGGTCCGGGGCCCGCACGTTGGCGACGACAGGTGGTTATTGGGGTCCGCCGTTGCCACGGAGACGGACGAGGTGGGCGTTGTTCGAGTTCTGCCCGTGTCTGCAGCGCCACAGCGGAGGACGATCCAAGGCCGCTTCCATTGGGAAGCAGGAACCCCACTGAGGGACATCGATCGGCATTCCTGATTCTGTGAAGGGCTTCGGAATGTAAATAGGCGCAGCCTCGGATGTCAACATCGATGGCGTTCAGCACTCCTGGCTGCAGTGAGATAGAGTGTGTGTGTGTGTGTGTGTGTGTGTGTGTGTGTGTGTGTGTGTGTGTGTGTGTGTGTGTGTGTGTGTGTGTGTTTAAAACCCCCAAACACACCACTGGGAGGGGCGCTGCGTATTGTTGATGCACCAGTTTACCTCCTGCTGGGAAAATCGCTCGAGTAACAACGATGGCGTAATACGTTTCAGGGAAATGGTGAAAGTCAACAGGGAATGAAAAATGGCGAACGGCCTTGGGGGGGCAGCGAGGGGGGGGTCCAAACGAGGCGTTACGGGATCTGGCGGGTGGAGGAGAGTTTAGGGGGAGTATCCCGTATCCACCTTCATCAACATTCCAAATGAAAGGAACATCGGAGGCAGCGCTTTGTACCATTGGCGCAGAAACAAACGCCCCCCCCCCACAACCCCCCTCCTCCCACAAACCCCCCCCCCCAAGCTTTACCTTGGAGCCGCTTTTCCGCACGCAAACAGAGATGGAACTTTGACGTCGACCGTCGGGGGGGGAAAGCAAACGCGTACCAAGGTCGACGGAGGATGACGGATGGGCCTACGCGGCCGAGCCCTTGTCAGGTGATAAAAGCCTGGGGGGTTGTCGGGAAGGGGGGGCGGTCCAGAGCGGAGAGACGGGATGGTTCCAAAAAGATCCGGAGCATCTGCTGTGATCAGGCTGGGGAGGGAGGGGAGGGGGGTGACGTCAGAGATTAACCTTGATGAGCTGCTGTCGCACCTGGTAATGGTGCGAGACGGCGATGACTCAACACGGGGCCTCATCCCGCAGGTTAATGCCGGCATTATTCCCGAACAGATCCGGGCCGGACGGAGCCGTGTGAAGGCATAAAGCCGGGTTTGGGGGGGGGGGGGGGTACCGCGGACCAGACGGACATTTGGACAGTTAATTAACTCAGTGCGCCTCACGGAGCTAATCACTCATCA
This sequence comes from Lagocephalus sceleratus, assembly GCA_911728415.1. Classification (NCBI taxonomy): domain Eukaryota; kingdom Metazoa; phylum Chordata; class Actinopteri; order Tetraodontiformes; family Tetraodontidae; genus Lagocephalus; species Lagocephalus sceleratus. The sequence continues at coordinate 1,800,597 of CAJVRN010000238.1, read as the reverse complement.
AACATCCCGGAGAAGCGCAAATCTGCTCGGACAAAGTGGGAAAAAGAAAAATCTTTTAATTAAGGGAAGCAAGCAAACAAAGTAAAAGCCGCCGCTAATTATATTTAATCAGGCCGCAATCAGGACGTTGCACGTCTCAATTACAGGATTTCAGCAGCGGCGTAATTACGGGAGCAGCGTTCCGAATTCTGCTGCAACCAACTTTCCCGGGAAGAGTCGGAGGAGGGGGGGCCAACGCTGGCCGGCGCGGAGGAGATGGTGTCCTTTATTTTGAAAAAAAAAAAAAACACACGCGTCCGCCTGCTGGTCGGGCAGGTGTACTACATCGTTTCACGTCTCTGTGTGCATGGTTCGTTGTCGATGCGTCTTCGGCCGTTGGGATCGGAAAACTTCCAGTCTCTCGAGCCCGCAGTCACGTGGTTCCCGTATCACCCCGTTTTCTGGTGTTCGTGTAAACGAAAGGACGTTGGATTCTCATAATTTCCTCGTGATTGTCGCCGGGGCCAATCACCGTGAAAGCGGCGCTTTTTCCCCTCGTTGGCTTCAGTATCCGTGGAAAGAAGAGATGAAGGACTTCTTGGGAGTAAGGGGGGGGGATCCAAAATCAGAAACACTAACGAAGCTGCGTCGTGCTGTTGTTTAGAGGACGCGGTTTGATGGCGCTCCCGGCGGGACGCGGCGGCGTTCACATCAGACGCGTTTCAACTCCAGAGCGCCCGGAATAGCAGCCGGTGATCGTATCGGGATCGCATCCCTCCATCTGTGAAGAGCCCCCTGCCTGCTTCCCGTCATGTGTAATCTGATTATTCTAATCCGGTTAGAGTCACAGGTCGTCACGCCGCCGTTCAGGCCACCGTTAATGCTCCACGCCGCTCGGCCTCCATCGGGAACGCCAGTTCGGCGTTCGGATCCGTTAAAAAGAAAAAAACGTTGATTGTGAATTCCGTTTAATGGGCCGTCGCAGGCCGGGGTTTCTGTAACTCATTTTCCAGCAGGTTTAATAACTGTAATCAAATTCATCCGCAGGCGAATGAATCCCGCGTAGAAGCTCCACGACGTTCCCGACGGACGCCACTCTACTCGGGAAAGGGAGAGACCTCGGCGTGGATCATGGGACGCAACCATGTGATCAGGCGCCACTGCAGGATTCGTCCTCTCCCTCCTCTCCCTCCTTGCCATCGCTCCTGAGCGCCGCCGTCTTTTCCCGCCCCTCCATTCCCGCCCTCCGTTTTCCCGTTTGCGGTTCTTTAATCCCGACCCCCCCCCGAGACGCAGACTCCCGTCCAGCCGTCGCCACCGTTAACCTCCGTCGGAGGACGCGTTCCCCTCCGCTCTCCCTCCCGGGAGCGCCAGATAAAAGCCGGGAGAGGCAACCTTGGAATTCATCTAAGCTCCGCCAGGTCACCGGGATCGGCGCCGCTTCTCTTCCGCCTCAAAGCGGAAAACTGCTTCCTGGAAAACAGTGGATATTGACTCCTTTTCCTCATTTCCACATCCCCGTCTGGAAAACTAATAACAGTAATTTGACGCAAGTCTCGTTTTAATTACCAAAGCGGACCCCGCGGCGCTCCGCAGCAGCGCTCCCTGGAAGGCCAAGAGCCTTTCCTGACCTTCCCATTCCCGTTCTTCCTAATTAAAGTCCGCGGCATACCTCAGCAGGGGTCGCTCCGACAGTCGGGGCGATAATCGAGGCGCAGAAACGAAAATAAGCCCATTAGTGTAAAGACGCGCGCGCATTTACAAATGTTCCACAAATAGTTCCCGCTAATGGATTCAGCGCTTTAAGGCGGAATGTTGAATATCGGATAAACGAGAACACGTTTTAAAATGATCCATTAACTCATTAACGCAGGAGCGCTGCGGTACGTCCCCGGCGAAGGCCGCGCGCGGCGGTCAACGCTCGACCTCTGCGACGGCGACGAAGGTCGGGCGGGGCCCGCGGGCCGACGGGATCGGGCTGTCTGGCGGGAACGCGCGGGGGTTTGTTCGGGAAACCGGCGGCGAGGGTCTCGGAGGAGGCGCGGGCATAAATAATGCAGCATGTTTACACTGATGCTGTTCCACGGGCCGGCGCTCTGCTGCGGAATTAAACAGGGAGGGGGGTGTGTGTGTGGGGGGGGGTGTGGAGGGAGGGGGGGGCTGTTACACTGATGTTGACTCATTTTGTAAGACATTGTTTTCGAGGCGGGGGGGAGGGGGCTGCAGGGGGGCGATGGAGCGGTCGAGATCGTTTTAGCTGATCTGCGCACCTTCGTGTTTGTGTGTGTGTGTGTGTGTGTGTGTGTGTGTGTGTGTGTGTGTGTGTGTGTGTGTGTGTGTGTCGTGTGTTCTGCTATCAAAGTGAGGACATTGAGGTCAGAACTGGGTGTAGGATGAGTCTGGGTCAGGGGGTCAGGTAGGATGGGTCTGGACAATACATGATGTCTATGAAGGTCCTCACAGAGATAGAAGCACCAGAATGTGTGTGTGTGTGTGTGTGTGTGTGTGCGTGCGTGTGCGTGTGTGTGTGTGTGTGTGTGTGTGTGCGTGCGTGTGGAGTCGATGGTTGCACCGTTGCCCTCGGCTTTGAGGCTGCGGAGCAGGTCGAATCCCGGGCGGCGAGCTGCGGGGGCGGAGCTTCCAGATGCCGGGGTCGTGTCAGGGAGCAGTCGCGGATGCTCGCCGACCCCCTTTTGGCTCCACCAACTCACACACACACAGGCACACACACACGTCCACACGTGGGATAAAAGCGAGCCGCTGGAGTGTTGCCGTGGCGGCGAGGCTCTGATCAGCAGGAGGAGCCTCCACGCCGGAGCTTGAAAGCCTTTAAAGGACGCCTCGTCGTACCTGATGGCGCTCGGCGGCTCGCCCCCGAACGGCCTGTGAGTCAGAGATGAGGAAGGTTACGTAATCCGTGATTTGGTGTCAATATCGATGTGAAATGCCCACGTTGCGTAATTATTATCAAGTCGACCTTCGTTTAATGGAAAAAGGTTGACTGAGGGACGGGAGGAGGTGCTGGGTCCTGGGTCCTGATTCCTGATTCCAGGTCCTAATTCCTGATCCTGATTCCTGATTCCTAATTTCTGATCCTGTTCCTAGGTCCTGGGTCCTAATTCCTGATTCCTGATCCTGATGCCTGATTCCTGATTCCTGATTCCTGATCCTGGTCCTGGTCCTGGGTCCTGATTCCTGATTCCAGGTCCTAATTCCTGATCCTGATTCCTGATTCCTAATTTCTGATCCTGTTCCTAGGTCCTGGGTCCTAATTCCTGATTCCTGATCCTGATTCCTGATTCCTGATTCCTGATCCTGGTCCTGGTCCTGGTCCTGATGCCTGATTCCTGATCCTGTTCCTGGTCCTGATGCCTGATTCCTGATCCTGTTCCTGGTCCTGATTCCTGACTCCTGATGCCTGATTCCTGATCCTGTTCCTGATCCTGTTCCTGGTCCTGTTCCTGTTCCTGTTCCTGATCCTGTTCCTGTTCCTGTTCCTGGTCCTGATGCCTGATTCCTGATCCTGTTCTTGGTCCTGATTCCTGATTCCTGATGCCTGATCCTGATCCTGATCCTGATGCCTGATGCCTGATGCCTGATTCCTGATCCTGTTCCTGGTCCTGATGCCTGATTCCTGATCCTGTTCCTGGTCCTGATTCCTGGTGCCTGATCCTGTTCCTGGTATCTGATCCTGGGTCCTGTTTCAATCCCCAATGTCCCCAATGTCAGATGGATCCGCTGGTAGCAGGAGACCTTGACCCCCGAGGTCCCTCGAGCAAGGCACCAAACCAGAGCTCGGGGGTTCCTGGTTCCTGGGGGCTCCGGCGAAGGAGGGGAACGTCCTTTAATCCACAAACTCCCTCTCAGATTAATCCCATCCCGTTGATTGGCAGGTGGAGATCCGGAGGGGAACCACGAAACCGTTGCCTCAGCGGCGCCATTTATCTTCTGTCGTTTGAACCGTCGCGCGTCTGAGCGGCGCTGCCCCCGCCGAGGCTCTTCCCAGAGCCGTGGGCAGGGTGAAAGGTTCCCAGCCTTCCAGAACTTCCGAGCTTTGTTGTAGAAACTCCGGCTGCGCTCCTGAGTGAACGCGCTCTTCGGCGGAGATGTAGGTCAGGAGATGCTGGAGATGCGTCGGAGCGCCAAGGAAGACGACGCGGAGAATTTAAATGAGTCTGCATCAAAAAAGCGGGATGGGACTGGGATCGGATAGATTCCCGCTTAAATGTGCTTCCGCAGCTGATTATTAAAGGTGCGATTTCACCTCCAGGGATCCACCCTCCCCGTTAGTAGCAAGGAGGTCATCGAGGCGGGAAAACGCTCGACGGAATGTTGTCGGGAATGTTGTCGGGAATGTTGTCGGCTTGTTTCGGAATAGGGATGCTCTCCCATGCCCTTCCAAGCCCGGACCCGGTCTTACTTTGTGTGGGATCTTGCAGGGAAAATCTAAATCTTCTCGCAGGAACCGGTGGAATGGCGTTCCGGGATGAGTCTGGAATGACTCCAGACTGCTTTCGGAACGAGTACTGAGTATCGACCTCCTGCTGCCCAATCAGGATCCGAATGAGCCGAACCCGGCGAACCCACGGACCGTTCAACCAAACCGGGACGGACTTCAAAGGGGAGTGCTCGCCTCTGGTGTCTCCCCGTGTGAATTAAACGAGGATCGGAGCAGAATTATTCCCGTCCGAAATCGGGGAAAGTGAGGTTTTGTTTCCAGAAGCATTAAAGTTAAAGCGCAGCGGAGGCCGCGGCGAGGTCGGGGATCCGAGAGCGAACAAGGGCGCGTTAGAGCCTTTCCATGAATTCAAATCCGCTGTGATCAATATTTCAGCGGCGGGTCGGGAATTAAACAAGGGCGTCGACAACGGCCGGAACAACGGCGGGAGCGGCTGGTACCTCCGCGCCGCCTATTGATCACGGACGCCTGCGGATTTCCAAAACGAACGCGGGAACGCGGCGGAGGAGCCTTTGATGTCTGAAGCACCTCTGATTATTTTCGTTTGTTTCTGAAGTGTTCCGCGGAATGGTCTGACCTCTTTGGAAGCGGGGGGGACTTCCAGACAAACAGGATCATCACACACGCTGTATTAATAGCCTGTTCATCGTTATTTTTAGCCGTAATTGTTCCTCCGCGGTCTCTTCGATCCTCCAGACGCTCCGCGCGAAAAGTCGGCGGCAGCGAATGTTTGACCGCTGCTGCGCCGGCGCACAGCGGTCAAACAGCCCCGAGATTATTGTATCGATTTGCGGCTGAAGCGAAACCGGCCCACGGTTCACGCTCGTAATCGCCGCCTCCTGCCCGCCGACCCGCCAGAACCCGGAGGAAAGTTCGGGAGACGCCGGAGCCGAGGCGTCATAAGACAACTGGATCAACTGTCAGCTTGGGACCGAGGCGGGAAGCGGGGGCGATGGGATTTGAGTCTTTCGGGATGACGGACCGTCGGCGGGCCCGTCCACACACCCCTCCCCACCACCGGGGGGCGCCAGAGCACGTCCGGGATTAACTTAATCCCGAAAACAAACGTTGGGCGATGAACCGGAATCGAAACGAGAAGAGCCGAGCGAACTTTGACCTCCTTCCGGCGACGTCCTCCTCCTCGGGTCGTGACCGGATTTTCTCGCGTCTTCGTCACAGCCAGCCAACCCTCCCTCCACACACACACACCCTCACACACACACCCTCACACACACACACACACACACACACACACACAGAGTGTGTCACTGAGTCACCGCTGCAGATTTGTCAGCAGTTAGTCGCACGTCTCCCTTAACGACTACACGGGTTACTGCTAAGCTCCGAGAAATAATTCATCAGACGTCATGAATATTAAAGATTCTCGCTGGATATTTCTGAAGTTCATGTGAAGGCAGATTAGAGCCTCCAGCTGGCACCTCGCTGCCTCCGCCACTCAGTTTTATAAGAAGAAGAAGAAGAAGAGCAGCGCTCACTTGGTGCTGAAAGGTAGAGTCAGATCTGCTCGCCCGAACCTCCATCTCTCCCTACTTCTAATCCGTTCCTTCCTCTGAGACCTGATTAGACGGTGGAGCTCGACGGGAAAACCAAAGTGAGGCAAATCACACATAGAGACCCACTCAAATCTTACAAATCAGCACCGGAGGCCCCCCCCCAACGAGGCACTTCTGACCCACGCAGGGTCACCTCCAACCCTCTGGGGGGCGCTGTAGCGACAGCAGGCACGTTTATATTAATGCTGTACGTTAACCTCAACAGACCTTGTTTGTACGCACAGGCTTGCTCAAAAAACACGATTTACATTGATTCTGAAAATGACACACATTGCACCTACACACACACCTACACACACACACACACACACACCTACACACACGCGTCCCCATTGTTCGATGAAATTCAGCAAAACTGGAAAAAGCACCTGAACTAATAAAAGGCAGGAGATAAAATCATCTGGGCCGTAGCCGGATGTGTGTGTGCAGCCTCAAAGGGCATCAGTCCCCGGCAGGCACCGTCTATAATTCACCAAAACACAAAAATAGAGGAGCACACACACACACACACACACACACACACACACACACACGCGCGAGCTCACTCACACACTCATCGCGGCTCTGAGACTCCGGAGTCAGACCTCAGATCTCATCACAGGCGGCGTTGCCTGGTTACGAGCTGGAGGTTGCTCACGGAGCCGCCGTGTTAAGCGCGGATGGAAAGGTCAGCCGCAGGCTCCCGCCAAGTATTTTATCAAATCTCGCAGCCGCGCGGCGGTCGAGGGGCGGGGCGGGGCGGGCGAGCGGCGAGCGTGACGCCGACGATGGCGGTCGTTACGGCGGCACGTGACTGTGTTGGCAGCGTCTGAGGGTCCGACTACGAGAAGGGGGGTCCGCCGTCAAAGCCCCGCCCCCCCCAGGCCCTGAGTCACCAGTGTGTACTTGTTGTGAAACGTTGTTCCTTCAGCTTCGCCCGAATCCTCTTACGAACACGAAATAATCCGACATGTCGGGGGGGGATCAGCAGGCTTCTAACGAGACGGGCAATGAAAGCTGAGAGGTTTACTTTACTTACTTTTTACTTTACTGAGCACTCGTTTACCAGTGAACAGTGTCACAAGAGCTGAACGAGATCACAACAGTGTCAAAACAACATCACAACAGCATCACCATAGCATCACAACAGCGTCACAACAGTATCAGAACAGTGTCACAGCAGCTTAACGAGATCACAACAGCATCATAACAGTTTCAAAACAGCATCAAAACAGCATCACAACAGCGTCAAAACATCACAACAGCATCACAACAGTTTCACAACAGCATCACAACAGTGTCAAAACATCACAACAGTGTCACCACAGCGTCAAAGTGTCACCACAGCTTAACATCACAACAGTATCACAACAATTTCACAACAGCATGACAACAGTGTCACAACAGCTTAACATCACACAGCATCACAACCGTGTCAAAACATCACAACAGCTTAACAACATCACAACAGCATCACAAAAGGATCACAACATCACAACAGCATCACAACAATGTCACAAAAGCCTAACAGCATCACAACAGTGTCAAATCACAACAACATCACAACAGTTTCACCACATCATCACAGCGTCACAACAGTGTCACAACAGTTTCACAACAGCATCAAAATGTCACAACAGTTTCACAACAACAACACAACAGTTTCACAGCAGCATCAACACATCACAACAGTGTCACAACAGTGTCACAACAACCTAAGTTGGAGGCTCAGCTGAACATCAAAGGAGGATGAAGGGCCTGAAGTCCTTTGTTCTTATCTATTATGTCCCTGTGATCGGGCCGCGGCAACACATCGGAGGGACGGCGCTCCTCATATTTCAGCACGTTCCCGCCCCGTCTGCGTTTTGCGCCCTAATGGATTCCGAACGTCCTGCTCCATGTTTCCATATTTTCATAAACGTCGTCGCCGTCTCTCCCGGGAGCGGAGCGGGTCTCGTACGAGAGCACAACAAATCGATGAGCTGACTGGAGAAGTGCTTACAGAGCCCATCGCCGCTTCCAAAACTACCCCGCTGTTCGTGCGGAGGGAGGAGGAGGAGGAGGAGAACGCCCGTGGAACTTTTTCTTCCCGTGACATTTAGTCGGCGGAGGGAGACATTAGTGGAAGGAAATCTGTATTACGGATTTCCAGAAGGCCTTCGGAGAGACGTGTGATGTTGTTTCAGAAGAAGACATCAATCCGCCCAACCGTGAGCGATTCAAGCCCGCCGAGGCCCAATCTCAGCGATTCCTGTGATATTCCCCCGGAATACAAATGGATCCGGCCTGTGATCAGGAATGAACGGCGAGGCCGCGTCTCCTCTGGAAACAAGGACGCGGAGCCAGCGAGACTTCGGGAGATCACTGCCAACCCCCCCGGAGCGATAGGGAATCGCCTCCGACTCCCGCACCCGCTCCGAAGGAAAGGCGTCGGGACTTTCGCTGTGGCGAACCGCAAGGAAACCGGGTCACGGGATGTAACCGGGAGAAGCCTGCACCAGGACTACGAAGTATTCCGGTGAGAACTCAGGATAGGGCGGGGTGGGGGGGGGGCGTTCCCAGTCGTCCAGGATCCAGGTATTAAAGCCGCTGCTTTGGTCCGCCAACGCTCCGACAGTCGAACATTTGAGGTCGAATTAAACGACAAACTAATGAACACATCAGGAACACTTGGCTCGGGGGGGATGTGGGATTAAAAGGCATCATAAGCAGACTATAATAGGACATAATGAGGGCATTAGCGTCGTTATTATTATATAATTTGCGGAATATGCCAAATCTCTGTGGATTTATTACCGTTTTAGGGCGAACTGTGACTAATGACGTCTTCACATCAGACGTTCGCTCCAACCGCGCCGTCGCCGCTCGTCGACACGGTTGTTCCGAGCCTGGAGAGTCCTGGGGAAGGGTCCTGGAAAGCCTGGGATGAGAGTTGGGAGGGGTTGGGCTTCCGTTGGGACCAGGAATGAGGTCGGAAGGGACGGGATACCGGCGGCAGCGCCACCACGAGGCGGGTCAGGTGCAGGACGCGACCCCCCCCCGCGTCACACTTATACAGTCCTAAATCCACGATCCGCCGCCGGCGATGGACCCGGAGTTAATTCCCAAAGTGAGCTCTGGGAATAACTGGGTCATCCGGGCCATCCGACAGCACATTGCTGGAGCTTCAGCAGAGGAGGAGAGCCCCCCCCCCCCGGCGTTCCGAGAGTGCACACACATTTTATTTGTCCATTATCAGCACAGGCAAAGACCTTTACGAGACAAACTCGCTCGGCGCCTCTCCGGGGGGGGGCACCACGGAAGGGTGTTTGTTTAATGTCGCTAAGCTCCTCTGTTATGGGAATCTGGGAATGTGGCGACACTAGCTGGCCTCTTCTTTCCTCTATTCCCGCCTCGGAGCGGCGTCTTTGCTGTCCCCGACCTTCACGCCGACCCCTGGGGAGACCCCCCCCGCCTACGAGACCCGCTCGGATTATTCACCTCCACGTCCAAAGCGGAAAAAGCCCGACTGTCCGGAATGCGGCTCCAGACGAGCAGCTGCGTTATTTAACTGAGGCCTGGATCTCCGGGCCATGTCACGGCGGGGGGTTGGTGGTGCTGGGGGGTTCAAAGACATCGCAAAGATGGATTAAGTCAAGCGTTAAATTGCCTCTTTGAAGGAAATGAATAAATAAATTTGCGGGTCTAATTCCTCGAGTGTGCATCATCTCTGGAGCGTGATTGCGTAACGTTCCCACTCCGCTCTGCCCTTTGTTGTCTACGTTTATTCTATAAAATGTTTTTTTTTTTTGTTGTTTTGCTTGTTTTATTTTTTTTTTTTTACAACTCGGCATCGAAACTCCTCGGACGCGACGTGTTTTCAACGAACACAGGCCTTTTCAATCGCGTAATCAAGGAACGCGGGCCCGGTCTCTTCGGGATAATTGCAGAAGTAAAGGTGAATTTCAGACTTCGGTTTGATGTCGGATCAACAGAAAAACATCAAAGGCGCGTAAAAACGACCTTTTTTTATTGTAGTTACTGATTTAAAATGTGCTTGGTTATTTCAGGATAAATGCGGGGAAACAATTATCGTCATAAATCCGAACTACTCAAGCACCCAATGATCAATTAACGTCATTAATTCGGTTAAGTAACAATTAAAAGCGGATAAATCGCCGAGCACAGCTGGAGGCGGCCTTCTGGAAGTCTGGAGTCCAGTGGTGCGGGAAGAGCGGCTCCAAACACCAACCAGTATCCAGAGGTTCTCGGGAACAGCTGGAGGATGGATGTGCGTCAATCCGGAAGTACGGGTCCTCGGGGCAGCGTTCCTTCTCCGGAGCTGTAAATGAACATCTCAGGCATCGGGGCGGGGCGGGGGGGGTGAAACAATTTTATCCCAGATTAAAAATGGATTAAAACGACAGCCAAGAATTCCTTTCTTTTGGGCCGAGGCCATCCGAGGGCTCCGGAGGGACTTTGAACAATTTAGAAATTGGAACGACTGAAGTCCGGTGTCGTGTGAAGCTGCGGATCTCCTGGGAAATCAGACACGACGGAGCGTTGTTTTCCTTCTCTGAGCCATTTATACACTTTAATTTTCCGAGACGCAGTTCGTGGAGAGGACGGGAACGTCTGATTGAACGGTAGGGGGGAGGACTGACCCCCCCCCCCCACCCCCACGGTCTTCACGTTTTGACAGCGTTCCCATTTTTATGAGCTGAATCCCAGATGAAACACACAATCAGTCCTTTGATGTGGTTTTGTTTTTGTTTTGCATCTGGACAGGCCACCCTGGGTGAGGAACATCTGGGGGGGGGCAGAGCGATGCGCCCCCCCCACCTTCCCACAGCTCGGCCCATTATCTGCTCCAATGGAGGCCCTGCTGTTGGAAACAAAAGCCCCCCACCCGTCCTGCTCCGTCTCCTCCGTCGATTGGCCCCCGCCCATCCCAAATCGACGGAGTCAATTAAAACTTCCATCCATCACCCCCCCCCCCCCCCCCCAGCACAGAGGGGAAACGAACACTGGCGTCCACTCGATTTACGACCCCTCCCCCTTTGGTCCTCCCTCGCCGTCCCTGTCTAAGTCGCCGTGCCGAGCGCCTGAAAGCAATTTCACCCTCTCCGTGCAGTCGCGCTCCGCCCGCGTGCCTTCCCGTTGTTTGCTCTCCGGCGTGATTTATGAATTCACAATACGGGCGGAATATTCCGGATGAGCGTGCGGATTATTTAACCTCGGCTGGTTCGATTAAAGCGACGCAGAGCTAATAGAAACATCACCCACGCCCTCGTCTGCTAGCCTCGGGAGAAGAAATAGCCCCCCCTCCCTCCTCCCCCCGCTGGTGGGCTGCGGGAAAATCGGTCGCGGCGGACTAAATCGAGGGCCGGGCGGATTATTCCCGTCTGAGATGAGGGAACGCCGGTGTGCGGAGGCTAAACTCCGATTCCAGATGTTCGGGGGCGACAGGGGGACCCGGGCGCGTCTTCATTCCGTCATCCCGAGCGAGCGAGCGAGCGAATCGCAGGAGTCGGAGCGTCGAACCGGGGAGGGAAAGATTTTTCCGAAAAACGGGAATCCGCCGCCTCCTGCCGAGCGCCGATGTTTGATCTCCATCTGCGGCGAGTTTTTGAGTCGCGAGCCCGAGCTGTGTTTTCATGTGAAATAGACTTTTGGGGGGGGGGGGGGGGGTTAATTATTAATTAAATTAATCAAACAAACACACACTTGTACAGCTTGTTGTGTTATTCCGACATCCAGGCGCTTTGATGCCGGCTGCCAGATCCGGAGGGAGAAGCGGCGTCTGTTGTCGCCGTCACGGTTTTTCGCTTTTTCAGAGTGACCTTGGAGCTTCAGAATCCAAACGCCCAAACTTTCGTTCTCCTGGGCCGACACGGGGGGGTGGGGGGGGTCGGATGTCTGCGTTCCCGCCCCAGACCGAAGGATCAAAGACGATCTGGGAAAGGTCGCGCCCGAAATCGCTTTGATCCTCAGATCAGGAAAGGCCGCGATGGTTAGGAGAACGGCGGACGACGAGGCGAGGGGGTAAAGGTCGCGTGGAACGCTCAGAAGCGATGAACAACATCAGGGGGGGTAAAAACAAGACATGAAAGCCAATCCTTTTTCATGTCAAATGATTTGGAATTCCACAATGGACAAGCCTCCATTTAATACTCATGACTCCCTGATGGCCCCCCCAGGATGAATGAGCCTCAACCACGCTCTCCTTGAGCTGATAAATGGGGGGGGGTCTCCCAAACAGGGGCGGGGGGACACGTTTCCCTCATTCCATCACCCCCTAGAATATAATCTGTCTGTACTTGCTTGGCCGTCACGGCCACCCGATAAAGGAAGAAGTCATTTTCTGGAGGGGGGGGGTTATTCCAGTCAAGCCCCCCCCCACCAACGTGGATCCAGGAGTCTCTCTTTAACCTCAACGCCCCATGCCGTATATTTCTTCCCGTTATCTCCGCTCCATCCGTCAGTCCGTCCACTTCCAAGCCTGGATCACGTTCCCATCGCTCACCTTGATGCATGGAGGGGGGGGGGGCATCTGTCGGAGCGACACCCCCCCACAACACACACACACACACACACACACACTTTCCAGGTGGAACAGTGGGCCTAATGTTACTTTTATTCATGTTTGTGTTTGATGGGAGCACAAAGGTGTGTGTGTGTGTGTGTGTGTGAGTGTGTGTGTGTGTGTGTGTGTGGGGGGGGGTCTTTTAAGATATCGCAGCTCTAGCGAGGTGTCCTTGAGCGAGGTGCTCCATCCCTTTCAGGGCCGGTAGGTTCGCGCTCGCTTTCATTACAGCCGTTGTCTGGCGTCGGGATCCACGGCGAGGCGGCTTTTGTAGGGAAAGGGCGGAGAAAACAAACAAAGGGGGGGGGCAGGGGGGGGCGGGGGGGTCGTGGAGCATGAAAAGAGCACGCGGCCCACCTTGAGAGGCCTTGTAACAAAACCCCATTTAGTCAACCGTGTAAATCCATTTAAGCAGGACGTGAAAACGTATCCGCAAACATTCGCTACTTACAATGGGCCGGAAAAACAAACACGGAACGCCGCTGGTTCCCGGGCGTCTTGTTTTTTTTTACGTCTGCGTTTCCTTCCTCTTTCTCGGATTCGCTTAATTCGCCCGAAGCTGCTGCAGAGTTTTCTGATCATCCCGGCCCTGAAGTTTGGCCAAACGACGTCTAATTATTATTAACTGGATCCGGAATTGAGGGTTTTATCCCACACAAACATCTGGAGACAAATCCACAATTCTCCACACATTCCCGCTGCTGTACACGGAAGTGGATCTGAACCTCCATGTCCCCTTTTCCGCCGAACTTCAACCCTCCTTTGAGCGGAGCCTCTCGCTCCTACCGTCTCCCGCCTCACTGCGATCAATCGCCAAAGGAGCCAACGGGGATTTCTCCCATCGTCTGTGTTTGTCCCGGTCCTGCTCCGAATCCTTCATCGGCTGGAATTCTTACCACACCCCCCCCACCCCCACCACCCCCACCTCGCCCCAGGAGCCCGAAGCAGCTCCACGACCCTCCGATGTCGGGAATGGCATCCGCACCAAGAGGGAATATCGCGCCGCTAAAGCCCGACCGTCGGCGGGATTGAGTGTCCAGGATAAATCGGGACCGTGCCCTCGCCGGTAATTCCAAAAACAACAGCGAAAACAAAGGCGGGAGGCTAATTCCGCTCTGATTTATTGAAGTGTCTGGAGTCCGGAGCGTCTCATTATGCAGCCGCACACACACTCCGCACGCAGCGCGTTCCAGTCGCTCCTCCGGCGAGTACATCCTGTTCTTTATCGTTCCCGCTGGATGCCGGCCGGGAGCCCGGGAAGACTGACACGGACATGATGGAAACAACGAGACCTACAACGCTCTCTCGGGGGTCTCGCGCCGCTGCGGCCGGTGCAGTTTGTGTTTTGTTCAAATCAGTGTGAGTGTGGGGGGGTTGAGGGGGGTTGGTGGGGGGGTCTGTCAGGCTTAAATCTCCGGGCTGACCTTGGGAAGTAAATTCCACCTGAATCGACCTGGAGTTCTACTGCAGGTGTGGGATGTTTGGTTCCATCAGCCGTCCTGTCTCCGCTTTTATTTATCACCCCCCAACCCCACCACCAACCCCAACCCCCCCCATCCGAAGAGTATCGGTCGGATAATTAGCACCGATGTCCACCGGGGATTTGAACATTTGGGAGCTGTTCCGGAGCCTCTCCTCACTTTCCCACTTAGCAACACAAAGGCTGCTGATGACAGCGAGCCTCGTTGTCCAATTACAGCCTCCCACCGCCCCCACACACACACACACACACACACACACACACACACACACACCAACCTCCCCGACTTCTCAGCTCGGGGAGTTTCGACTTTCACGACATCCATCTCCGCCGTTGTCTCGGCCCGAGTCACGCTTCTCCTCCAGCTGCAATTATCCCGTCAGGGAGGCGTCCTCACGTCTCCGGCGCTCCCTGGCGACAACGGCGAACGCTCGCCAACCGTTCGCAGCCGGGGCGACGGCTCCTAAACCGGGAAGGAGCCCGGTTCTTCCGGAGTAACCGCGCTTTGAAGGCGCTCTTCAAAGCTACAAAGTCTAATTATCGCCGAGCCGAGTCTACAAAAGAGTCGGGAATCTCACCCGAGTCAAACAGCGGGGGCCAACGGGCTGCCGCTCCCGTTTTTCCCGGCGAAGAACTGACACCTGTCCCCCAGGTATTCCGAGCACGGCGCTCCGCGTGCATCCCGAGACGCGCCGCGTGGCGGAGCGTGCGGAACGTGGGCGTTTTAATGAAACGTCGGCGGGGAAAGAAGGCCGCGGAGAAGAAAGAGACGAGAGCTGCTGTCAGATCCACGACTTTTCCTCCGCACAGGCGCTTAATTAAGGATCTCCGTGACAGCGCGTGGCTTTGAATTAATCTGTCCTCATTACTTTGGGGGGGGTTGTTTGTTTCCGTCTTTTCCCTTTCAGCCGCTTCATTTTTTTCCGTAACTAGCCCGTCTCCAGACTCGCCCAATTTAAAAGCGACTTCCCGTCCACTCGTCGGGCCCGCTAGCCTCCCCCTCGCCGCGGTCGATAAACCGACCCCGAGCGTCGGCGTCGGCGGGCTTCCTTTGGCTTTTTTTCGAAGCGGACGCGGCGTTTGATTCCTGAAATGTTCCGAGAAGCGAAGAGGCAGCGGGGGCTATTTCAGGAGCGCCCCGCGGTGGCGGATTCGTCTGAGGCGTCTATTCTGGGAACGTGCGTTTGTTCTAATAACGTGTTGTCAGGCGCAGACTCCAGCTCCGACACCGACCGGACAAACCTCGGGAAAAAAGAAAAAAAGACGACTCCGCGTGGGCGATCCAGGCGTTCACCACCAGATGGCGTCTCGGGTGCAGTTCCGCCTCTGGCCTGACGGGGCGCTCGACGGGCCGGATCCCGATCTGCGGCCTCTTCTCTCCCGGTTTTCCCCGAGTCCTCCAGCAACAACAACAAACGCCCTCACGTGTGCCCGGCCGCCGTTGTTATTGGCCCAGTAACGCGGCGCCGTAATAAGCGTAATCTGTGGGCCGGCTCAAAGGTTAAAGCCCGGCGATACATCAGAGTCCCGGCGTTATATTGCCGATCGGTAATTGCCGTGCTGGTGGCCTAATTGTTGAGGTGTGTGTGTGTGTGTGTGGAGATCATTTGGAAATGATCCATCACTTAGAAACGTAATAATGAGTTTCCGATGGTTGGCTGGACCGGGGCGGCCTCCCTCGCTCCCTGCAGAGGGGAGCTGTTGAACCGGAGTGCCGTGTGCCGAGGCGTAGCGGAGCGGAATGAGGGGAGCGAGACGATGAGTGTGAAGGGGATTGCGGCCTGTGTGCGCGCTTGTGTGTGTGTGTGTGTGTGTGTGTGTGTGTGTGTGTAGCACTGCACCAGTCCTAATAAAACCAGCTTTATTCCGTCGCGTCCTCCAATTTGTAAGTACAGACCGGCGCTGCATAGAAATCAGGATCCGGACGCTCCTGGTGCGGAATGCTGCAGCATCCTCAGGTGGAGGGAAGGACTCCCTTCCTTCCTTCCTTCCTTCCTTCCTTCCTTCCTTCCTTCCTTCCTTCCTTCCTTCCTTCCTTCCTGGTTTTTCCGTCGTCCCTTCTTCTAACCTGCGGTTGTTTTTCCGTTAGAAGAGCCTCCGGCGGGAAGCGAGCGCCAAGGTCGCGAGGTGCCGTTGTTCGAAAGGTCGCCGTGACGACGACAAAAGCCCGCCGCCTCCGCCGCCTCCGCCGCCTCCGCCGCCAATTTTCACGATTTGAGCTCAACCCCAAAAATCCTGCGACATCCGTGGATGTCGGCGAGGAAAAAAAAAAAAAAAAAACGGATTTCCGCAGAGAGAGAGAGGTCGGAACGTGACGGGTAGTGATGGATGCGGCGGCGACACGGAGAGCTCCGGGGCGTTTGTTAGCGCTCGCTCCTGTCGCCGCCAGATCTCGATCTGAGGCGGCGACTCCCTGGAAGACGAGCGCGCGCGTGACAGGAGCGAAGCCGGAAATCTGACGGGAAAATCAGGAAAAAAATGTTAAACGAGGGCCCCGTAAAACGCGGTCCTACAAGACCGATAATCCAGCCGGGTTTTCCATCATACCAGGTGGCTGCCAGGAAAACATGGATCCAGGTGAAAGCGGGCGGTAGGAAGGAAAACCCGACCGGATCGCGGCCTTGTAGGACCGGGTTGAAACCCTCTTCTAAATTCAAGGCAGCAGCGGCTGTTAAAACATGATTTATGATTTATTCCTCTTTGTTGTTTATTAGGAGTCTCTATAAAACCGTCTTTTGTGGGGAAAATCCAAACTTTGATTAATTATGATCATTTTAATATGCTGTCTGCTCACCAGACTATTGTATTCCTCTCTTTTAATGCCTATTAACATCTGGCCACTCTGACCTGCCTATCCAGATGTTCGTTATATTTCAAGTCCCTTCCCTGTGCCTGAGGGAAGCCGGTCCTACGAGGATACAACCCAGCCGGGTTTTCCGTCTACCCGGAAGGTCGTGGGGCCAGAGGTTCCCAGCACTTCTGGATCTCGCTTTAGAAGGGGGAATAAATGGGAATGTTACGAGGAAACCAGGCGTCTAGTGGGCATAAAAACAACGGCGTGCCACATAAAACCGGAGCAACTCTTTTATTTGACCGTTATGGAAGTTCTACCTCCGCCTGGTCAAGCCGCTCGTTCCGTCGGACAATATAAGTGTCTCATTTGGCCACAGAAGGGAACTACAGACATTACACCTGATTTATCCCGCCTGTTCCCGTCCTCCGACTCCTCCGGCAGGCTGGAATTGCTTTATTATTCCCCCCCCGAGTCCGTCGATACCCCCCCTCCCCAGCAGCTACGAACTCATCACCCATCACGGGCTCTTTGTCTGAGAGGAAATAAAGTGTCGGGATTTCCTGGGTGACAGATTTGTGTAATCGTCCTTCCCACCAGACTCCGAGAAGAGGGGGGGGGGCGGGAATGTGTGTGGGGGGGCGGATCAATTTGACTTTTTAAAGTGAAATTTGGGGTTCTCGGAGGAGAGGGGCTTTATCGTTTCTATCTCCAGAAGTTGCGTCGGTTCGGAGCGCGGCGGGATGACAAGTCGAGCCCAGAGTTTTCCGGCCTCCGTTAGAGTTTTCCTGCTCCAAATTAAAAGCTCTTCCGGTCTCTTCAGGAGAGAACCGGGAAGCTTTTAAACGGATGGTGTTAAACCTCAGTTTATCCGGGCCCTGCAGGGCGGAACCGGCATAGCTGGGGCCACATCTTGAGGAAAAGGCGGAATTATTAAAAGTCAAGTAAATTATCCGACTGTTGGAGGAGATTCCAGCAACGTGAGTGGTCTCGGGAGGAGGAAAATCTCCTCCCGAGACCGGAACATCTCCTCCGTCCTGGTTTTGGGGGCCCGCCTTCGGAGCAGAGCCCCCGAAATTCCGCCTGCTCCGGCTTTAGGTTTCAGTCTATTCCCGTTTCCTCCTATAAAGCTGCTCCTGGCTGAACGTTCCATTCGACTCGGGAGGGGCTGGTAAGGACGCAGATGCTCCCGCCGGGACTGGGAATTGTTGCCCAGAAAAGTTGGGAGTTCAAGTAGGCCCGGCTGGTCCGAGGCCCGCAGCACATGGAGAGATTACGTCTCCAGTCTGGAGATGCTCCGATCAGCCGGAGACGAGCCCGGAACCCTCGGCTGGAGCAGACGGGAGGATTGGGATATGGACCGACCCAGAATCGCACCCCTCGCGGATCAAATGGAACGTTTAAACTCGTCTAAACTCGTTTAAACGTGCCGGCGAGCCCGCCGCGGAAAACCGAAATGCAGTCTTGCGGATCGCCGGGGTTCAGAGGGTCCACCGGAACGCCGCAGCTTCGATATCGACGTGGTGAAGAAGCGGCGAGAGCTCGTTAAGCACTCTGATTGTTCTCCTCTGGGGTCCTTCACCTCGGCTCCCCTCTGTCCGGAGCTGTCGGCTCATCCATCCAGGAGATCCCGCCCATCCGCGGAGGGAAGTGGGAGGGGGCGGGGCGGGGGTTGAGGCTTCCCATCCATACATCGGTCCTCAATTCCGTTTGGACTTCTCTTGTCCGCATCTCTAATTAGGCCGCTGACGGCTGTTCTCGGCCGCTAACGGCCTTTCTCCCACCTACGGAGCAGGCGAGCGCTCACAGTTGCCATGACAACAGGGACACTGGTGGGAAGTTTGATTGTTATGGTATAGATTGGTCCCATTCTTCCGTTGCGAGGGGGGGGGGGGGGTTAAGGGTTTGGGCTACTTGACGGTTTGAATTCAGATCAGAAACGAGTCGAAGGGTTTTTGTGAGAACGCGAGACGGGACCGTCGTCTGCAGGATTCCGAAGCCATCCAGCCTTTTGTTATTCCTCAGCAGCATCGTGCGGGAAACACAAAAACTGCAGCCTCATCTTTAATTCATGATTTACCACAAAAAAAATCAGCTTTCCAAAATAATCCGTTTTTCTTTCCTTAAACTGGGGATGCGCTCCGGTTAGATCTGCTTCCAGGCCTGTATCCCGGCGTTCCGAAGAGGGGCGAACTGTTGTCAGGTGACAAAAACGTTCCCGTCAGTGGAATACGCCGGTGGCGGGATTCCAAAGCGCCCCCCGGAGGCTGCTGCCGGTGCTTCGCCACCGATCCGTCGCCCGGCTGGGCCGATCGGGACGTCGGCGTTATCGCCGAGGTGCAGGAGGACGCCGACACGGACGCCTGGAGGGGGGAGCGCTGCGTTCCCAGATAAAGAAAGGGCACGATCCCGGGAATGAATCCAAAACACCGCGTTGGGGCAGGGGCATCCAGACCTTCAGGCCGATCCCAGATCGTCAGTCTGGAGCCGGAGATTCCCAGTGAAAGTGTGGGTGAAGCTCTCGTGGGCTCCCATCCCTCCAGGAGAGTCCGGGAATGTTTATCCGACGTTCCCTCCACTTCCCAGCGCTCTCCTGCCCCTCTTACGAGCAGGTGGCCTCTGCCTCCTCCATCCCCGCCGAACTGCGGCGTCACAATCGGGAACGCCGGGACAGGAACAGATGGGACCCGTTTGCTCCGGGGTCCGGAATTACGATGCAGCTCCCGTTGACCGGGGCCGGGAACGTGAAAGCCGGAGGGCCGGGCCTCTGCTGAAACTGTTGAAATTGCATTTATTATCTGGGATCGGGAGCGTGTGACCCCGGATTAAGATGGCGCTCCGCCGTCTTCCCGGCTTTCATATCCATCCAGACTTTATCAGCTATTCAATTTACGGCGGCCAGCGGGGCTCCTGCCGCCGGAGCGGAGTCGGCTTTTATTGGCTTCGGTCTAAAAGCCCGGCGATCATTCCTAATAATCCGTCCTTCACCTCGGTTTGAACGGGACCCCTGGAGGGGGGAGGAGGGGGGAGGAGGGGGGAGGGGGCTGGATTCCACCTGCATAAATATCGCCGATAATGTTCGGCAGGAGGACGCAGCTTCGGAGTCCGGGCGTCGGATAATAAGCCGCAATTCCGGCTTTGATGTTGGAAGTGTGTCGGGGGGAGGAGGGGGAGGAGGAGGAGGGAGGAGGAGGAGGAGGAGGAGGGGGAGGAGGGGGGGGCTTTATCTCCCCTAGATGTTATCAGCGTACGTGTGAGGTGTCACCTGAAGGGAGGGATCGGGTTGTTAATCGCCCGCAACCGGCGAAGTGGCACAATCCAAGGTGGCGGCTCCGAACGGAGCGCCGTCCATAACTAATGAACCCGGGGGGTTTGTGTGTGTGTGTGTGTGTGTGTGGGGTGGGGGGTTGTCATCACAAGTTTCCAAGAACAAAGCAGAGAACAAAACGGTGATGGGAGACACCACCCTCCTCCTCCTCCTCCTCCTCCATACTCCCTCCTCTCAGGTGGCATTCCGTTATTCCAGGTCTGTAAGCGTTTACGGATACACTGGGGGGGGTGGATCCCAGGGTCACAGGTCACCAGGGGGGTCCTGATCGAGCACCACTCGGGGTTCCTCCTCTCATTCCGCCCCGACTCTGCGAGCGTCGGCCCGTTTCCCCACACAGGTCGGGCAAAGTTGCAGTGATTGGGATTGTTTTCCGACCTCCGGAAGCGCGCCCGAGTTAGTCCTCTTCGCTGTAACGAGCGCCCCCCCTCCTGCTCGATCGATACGAGTCTTTCCAGCTTTGTTCTCTCTTTCTGAGATCTCTGTGTGATGCTTCAGAGGCGGTTTTCCGCCAGGGCGGAATCACACAACAGTTCTCGAATATCAGAACGTGGATTTTAACGCCGTGGGGTCCTCGTAAGATACGAAAAACACACGGACGGGTAAGCGGCGCGGGGGGTCGACGAGCGGGGCGTACGACAGCAATAAAGTGCTCTCGGAACGACGGCGGGATAAGGAAAACCATTAAGCAGCGGATCGATGGCGGAGGACAGGAACGCCGAGTATCAAACTGATCATGACATCAACCTAAAGGCAACAAAGGGTCTCCGAAGACTTCCCGTTGGCAGCGCCTCCCCCGGAGCAGCCCGGCCTTTTCATTAAGGGCCGGACATTGTAAACGACCCATTGATTCTCTCTTGTTCTCCGAGTCACTTTGCCCCCCCCCCCCGCCGTACCCGCTGTCAGGGAAAAAAAGGCTGCATCTCCGGAATATCTGACAGTGATGAGGAATCAAAAGCGGACATTTATCTTGATTATCGTCCACTTTAAGCCAACGGGAGCGGGATCGTTTCCGCCCATCCGTCATGTCAGCGCCTCGGCAATCCGGGCCAAGACAATCCGGGGAGGGAGAGGAAGGCCTGGGTTCGGGAGAGCCGGAAGAGCTTCTCGTGGAGCGCGCCCCCCCCCCTCGCTGCAGCGCCCCCAGGGGGCCGCTAGGGGGCGTGGGGCTGCATCAGGTAGGCAAGTGACGGGAGCGGAGTTGATCCCAACGGAAAACGGCTCATCGGGAACCACGTGATCCAGCGGTTGTGTCACGGCAGGTAAAGATAAGGAGATCAGAGCCCGTCAGAGGGGGGGAGGGGGCTGAGGGGGGGCTGGGGGGAATTCCTGCTGCAGCGAACGCACCCGGAGAAATGGCTCCGGGGGGATAATTAGTCGTCTTGGGATCCCGGGATGATTTCAGTAACTGTTCTTGTAACGAATCGGTGTGAAAACACATATTAACACTCATTAACCCCCCCCCTCGCCCCCCCCCCTCGCCCCCCCCTATCGTCTCTGTCAGGTGGGATGAGACTCGGCAATTACTTTGAAATAATATTAGAATTTAACACCAGAACTTCCTGCTTCTTGTGTCCCGCAGCCGGCTGTTGTTTCCATGACCACCGGATTGTGTGTGAGTCTGTGAGTGTGTGTGTGTGTGTAGTGTGTCTCTGTGTGGTGTGTGTGTCTGTATGTGTGTGTGTAGTGTGTCTGTGTGTTTGTGTGTGTGTCTGTGTGTATGCGTGTGTGTCTGTCTAAGTGTGTGTGTCACTATATGTGTGTGTGTATGTCTGTCTATGTGTGTGTATGTCTGTCCATCTACGTGTGTGTCTCTACGTGTGTGTATATTTGTGTGTGTTTCTCTGTGTGCATGTGTGTCTATGTGTGTGTGTGCATGTGTGTATATTTGTGTCTGTGTGTGTGTATATATGTGTGTGTATATTTGTGTGTCTCTATGTGTGCGTGTGTGTAAGTGTGTCTCTATGTGTGTGTGTCTCTATGTGTGTGTATATTTGTGTGTGTCTCTATGTGTGCGTGTGTGTGCATGTGTGTGCATGTGTGTCTCTGTGTGTGTCTCTATGCGTGTGTATATTTGTGTGTGTCTCTATGTGTGTGTATATTTGTGTGTGTCTCTGTGTGCATGTGTGTCTGTGTGTGTGTGTCTGTGTGTGTGTGTGTGTGTGTGTGTGTGTCTCGTCGTCTCTGACCTCCCCAGCTGATGCTCCCTCTCAACGGCTCTTCTCCACCGTCTCGTCCCATTTGTCAGCCGAACGCGCGGGGGCGCGCTCGGGCGCGCGCTTGTCAGCAGGAGTTACAGTCATAACCCCCCCCAAACCCCCCACCCAACCCCCGTGCGCGTGCACGCCCCCTCCCCTGAGTTGATCCCTCGCGCGTGGGGGCGTGAACAACAAAGACGACTTTCTCTCTTTGGTCTGCTTTGATGTGCAGCCGCGTCCTCGCGCCGCCGCTTTCATCTGCGCTTAGCGGGGGGGGGACGCTCTTGAACGCCCGTTTAACGAAAACGCGTCCCAAAAATAAAACCTCTCATCCCCGTCAACAAAAAAAAAAAAAAAAAGAAGGGAGGAAGGAAGGAATCAGATTTTATTACCGAAACAAAATACGTCGTAATCTTTCAGATTAAAGCTTTGTTTCTTGGTGTCTTTCCTGCGCGATTTACGGAAACAAAACAGCGCTTTTTGCTTCGGGTGCCCCCCCTTTTATGTGCACCCCCCTTTCATGTGCTCTCCCTGGTCCGCGCAGATAGCGCACAGATGACGGCGGATGATTGTGGAATTCGTCTGATTTGACTTTGATGTGTAAAGTAGAGGATGAATGGACGCGCAGCTGAGCCCCCCCCCACCACCAACACCACCACCCCCCCCTCGTCGAGGCGGTTCTGCTCGGATCCGGCGGGCCAACACTGCCCCCCGCCGGCCCTCGTCTCGGGAACCGTCCTCCCCACCTCCCATCGCTCAGTTTAAGCGCAGTTTTATGGTGCAGAATGTTTCCCGGGGGGGGGGTCAAACCCCCCCTGTTATGGGCAGGAGGAGAGCACCCGTGTTGGTGGCCACACTAACAGCGCTGGGGGGCAGCTTCAGGCTTTTATGTGCTTGAAAATTATCTTTATATCCCGGATAAGTGGAGCTAAAATGCACTGAAAACTCGTTTTATCCCCCAATGAAGCGGCCCGGGGGGGTGTGGCTCCACCCGGCCGCCAGGGGGCGTCTTAAAAAAAAAACACACAAATATTTGCCAGCGTGGAACAACAATCTGCTGTAATCGGGGTCCTGTCCGCCGGAATATCTGCTCCGCTGTCCCTAATGTTCCGTCCTGTCGGCGCTTTAGATTGCAATTACTCAGTTCCCCGATTTGATGGATTAAAGGTGCCACCCGGGACTGAATTGTTTCTCTTGCTCTTCGCCGCTGCCTCCTCGCTTCACGCTCAATAGCAATGAAAAGGCGCTCGCTGTAAAGGCTGGCTGCAGCCAGACGGAGGCAGGATTGGAGGACTCGGACCAGAGAGCAGAGGAGCGTGTGTGTGTGTGGGGGTGTGTGTGTGTGTGTGTGTGTGTGCGCCTGTGTGTGTGTTAGAGTTGTAGATTTCAGGTAATATCTGAAAAACAGGTCTTATTTAGGGCAGAAAAACGCGCTGATGTGTGAGTTTGAGCTGACCATTGTGTGTTTCTAGGTGTTTGTCAGTGTCTGTGTGTGTGAGTGTGTGTGTGTGTGTGTGTGTGTGTGTGTGTGTGTGTGCCTGTGTGTGTGTTAGAGTTGTAGATTTCAGGTAATATCTGAAAAACAGGTCTTATTTAGGGCAGAAAAACGCGCTGATGTGTGAGTTTGAGCTGACCATTGTGTGTTTCTAGGTGTTTGTCAGTGTCTGTGTGTGTGTGTGTGTGTGTGTGTGTGTGTGTGTGTGTGCGCCTGTGTGTGTGTTAGAGTTGTAGATTTCAGGTAATATCTGAAAAACAGGTCTTATTTAGGGCAGAAAAACACGCTGATGTGTGAGTTTGAGCTGACCGTTGTGTGTTTCTAGGTGTTTGTCAGTGTGTGTGTGTGGGGGTGTGTGTGTGTGTGTGCACCTGTGTGTGTGCTAGAGTTGTAGATTTCAGGTAATATCTGAAAAACAGGTCTTATTTAGAGCGGGAAAAGTGCACTGATGTGTGAGTTTGAGCTGACCGTTGTGTGTTTCTAGGTGTTTGTCAGTGTGTGTGTGTGGGGGTGTGTGTGTGGGTGTGTGTGTGGGTGTGTGTGTGTGTGTGTGTGCACACCTGTGTGTGTGCTAGAGTTGTAGATTTCAGGTAATATCTGAAAAACAGGTCTTATTTAGGGCAGGAAAAGTGCACTGATGTGTGAGTTTGAGCTGACCGTTGTGTGTTTCTAGGTGTTTGTCAGTGTGTGTGTGTGTGGGGGTGTGTGTGTGTGTGGGTGTGTGTGTGGGTGTGTGTGTGTGTGTGCCAACGGGGGAGACAAAGTGTATGTGTGCTGATTGTGTAAACGCTCCCGCAGCAACTCCTCTGTTGACAGGTCGAAGGGCCGAGGACTCGCGCGAGGGTGATGGCCATCGGGTCACGCGGCTCTTATCGCCGCCCCGGCGGTTCTCATCGACCCCCGGCCCGCCAAGCCGGCGTCCGCGCCGCCTGCGCCGGTTCTTCGGGATCCCTCGATCCGTATCTGCGATCAGATTAAAGGAGATTAGAGCGGCTCCGTCAGCGTGGACCTGCGCCTCCTCCGTCCTAATCGCTTTTTAAAAGAAGCTTTTTTTCGGTTTTCGACTCCACTCCAGCAGCCTTTTCCGTTTAACTTCGGGGGGGGGTTGCTGGGGGGTTGCTGAGAGGGGCCATCAAAGCTTAAACACGCGTGACTGGGAGTCCTCGATGCTCCATCTACCTCTATGAAATGATGTTGATGAAGCCCACTAATCAGTTATTGATCAGCTGGGGGGCGTTCGGGGTCCAACCGAATATCACTCTCTTTAATCTCCGATTCTTCGACTTCTTCGTCCCAGAATAAATCCGAAAAATCAGCAGAAACTTTATTCGGAGCGAAACCCCCGTAGTTACCTGAAATCGGTTCGTTTTTAATCGGACCGTTGCCGTTCGGGCCCACCTCAGGTTACGCAACGGTCTTTTTACACGCGCTCTCCTCATTCCCCAAGAACGATCGAAGATCAAAGGACGTGATCAAAGCGACGGGCCCGCGTGGGCGTAAAAACCCTCCGGGCGCTTTAAAGGATGGAATTTGCGTTTGTTCAACGATGAAACAGGTGTTGAAAAAAAGTCTTTATTTCCGTTTGTTGACAGTAGGACACAAGAGCGTGCACGTTAGCGCGTCAGTCGGTCTACGGTGTAACAGTCACAGATGTCTTCGGCGGTCGTTGAGTCGCTGGGCCTGACGGGGCCTCCTCGGGCTCGCCCTCACTCGGCGGCGGGGTTGTTGATCTTGCCCATGAACATGATGCTCTTGGTGGAGTGCTCCAGCATCAGGACCAGGAAGGGCCTGTCCACCTTCATGGGGATGGGCATGCTCATGGGCATGATCTCGATGGTGGTGCTGGCCGCCGCCTTGGTTCCCTTCTCGTCCACGTCCAGCACGGCGCGGTGGGACACCTACGGAGCAACCCGGAAGCCCGGAGTTACACTCCCGCCCCGACCTTCGACCCCGCGGACGTCCCCCGGAGCCCCGCCTACCTTGGAGACTTTGAGCTTGGGCTCCTCAGATATTCCGGAGAAGTCAGCGGCGTCCGAGAAAGCGTTGGTCACGCCCATTTCTTGGAGCACGTCCCCCAGGGAGGCGTCGGCGCTGATGGAGAACTTTGGCAGCATCAGATCCACGGACCTGCGGGCGAAAGGATCACGTGACTCCGCCGCCGACTTGACCCTGCACGTTTTTTTTTTCGGGATCGAAGGGAGAAGCCGCTCACATCCTGAAGAGGGAGTTGTGCCAGTGGAGGACCTGCTCCTTGGAGATGAGGCTCTCCACGGTCTTCATCTTGCCTTCGTTGGGCAGGACGATCATCATGGAGGTGTTGCCCTTGTACGGCAGCAGGATGACGGAGGTGTGGTTGTCGAAGTCGCTGTAGTAGTCGAAGCGGCCCGTCCTCTTCATCATGTCGACCTGGACCTTGGTGGACTCGTCCACATTGAAGTCCATCTTCTTGGTCAGGTTGCTATTGAAGGGTTTCTCCCACTCTCCTGCCGGGAGGACATGGGGTCAGGCGGAGAGCTCGGCGGGCTCGTCGTGGCCGTGCGCGTCTCCTACCTTTGAAGAAGATGTAGTTGATCAGCACCATGGCGGTGTCGGGGTCCAGGTCCTTCACCTGGTCTTTGATCATGTCATTGGTGTTACGAGCGATGTATTTGTTGATCACTGCGGCGGCTTCCTCGGGCTTGCTGAAGTCGACGTCGAAGGCCTCGGCGGAGTAGTAGTCCTTGATGTCGCTCATGTAGGTCTTCAGGGGGTTGAAGGTCTGGTGGACTGCAGCGGCGTTGCCCAGAAGGAGCTCCCGGTTCCCCTTGTTGTGCTGGAACATGTGGAAGAGGTGCTTGTAGGCGTCGTCGACCTGAGACTGGTTCAAGGCGCCGTAGCCCAGGGTGGAGAACAGCTGGCTGCGGGTTTCGCCACGAGCCCCCTTGCTCAGCACGGAGAGGGCGGAGGAGATACCCAGCGGCGAGAAGAAGATGTTCTTTCCAGCGTCGGATTTGGCGCTCAGGCGCTTGTAGAGGTCGAAGCCGAAGTCGGCGTTCCCGTTGGAAAGCAGGTGGCACATGTCTCCTTCGGGGCCGTGCTCGTGGTCGGCGTGGTCGGCGTGGTCGGCGTGGTCTCCATGGTCTCCGTGGTGGTCGGCCGAAGCTCCGGCCAGCAGCAGCGCTGCGAGCATGCAACCAGCAACGATAGCGCGCATCTTCACAGCCTGAGCGGGGAGAGGGGGGAAACCGGAGTTGAGGTCGGGGGAGGGGGGTGTGGAGAGGCGGTCGGAGAGGAGATCGGATCTCTTCTTACCTTTGGAGTCTCCTTCGCTGCAGACAGGACGGTCGGCAGAAGCGTCCCGTTTATATGCGGGAGCGCGGCGGGGGCCGGCGCCGGGTCAAACATTAAACGGGCCCGCCCCCGTCCCTGATAACCCGCCTGACTGATGTCAAACAAACCCGATCAACCGATCCAGTCGCCAACCAGGAGACTGTGGAAAAATCCCGCCGCGAGCACGGGGCGGGAACACGTGACCCGCGAGCGGACGACGGGGCTCGAGGCGGGGGGTCTTCCCTCGATTCGCCTTCGGCGGTCACGTGTGGGTCTAGTGGTGAGCGTCTGTTTGCCTGCCCTTTAGTCCGCCAGCGCTACGAACCCCTCGGAGAACATTTGTCTGCTTCTTTAATCTCTATTTAAAGGAGCTCTGCGCTGTAATTATGCTCATTTCCCCCTTTGGGTGCATATTTATACCAGCGTTTTACTCCTACGTGTATAAAAACAAAGGAAAACTGTAAACTGAGGAGACACACTATAAAAAGCGTAAAAAATCTAGGTCATAATTGATTTGTAGCGCGAAATAATCTCACACTCTGGACCTTTCAGCTCATTTGTTTGAGCCAATTTAAATATATGTGAGTGTCGTTGTCGTCGTTAAAGGTTGTAGCAGCAATTAGTGAGAAAAAAGAGACTTTGTTGTGGAAGAAAATCGTTTTATATTTCAAGAGAAACGGAGGGGGAGAAATCCATCTGGACAAGCAGGGCGTCTCTTTCAACGTGGTTCCTCGTCACGTTTGAAATGATTCTCGTTATAACTGGAGGTGAAATAAAAGACCCCCGAGACAAACCGACGTTATGTAGTAAAACGGGAGCAGTGTCGTAGTAAAAACGGGAAGGAGGGCGGCGCCCGTCAGGCGCCCGCGGGGTTGCTGATTCTGCCCATCAGCAGCACGAGCCCCGTCAGATGGTCGTAGGCGATCAGGACGAAGGGCCGGTTGAAGGTGATCCGCGGAGGCACCGAGAAGTCCAGCGCGACGTTGTCCCTCCCCGCTTCCTCCTGACTGGCCTCTTCCACCTCCAGCATCACCTCGTGAGAAGCCTGGGGGGGGCGGGAGTCACATCAAAGACAAGATCATCAAGATCAAAGACAAGAACAAAGAGAATGGGCTTTGGGGCTTCTCTCTCTGAACCTTGACGAGCCTCGGCGTCTTCTTCTTCGCCGATAACCCAGAGAGGTCAGAGAAAACCGATGAGTTCCTCAGGAGGTCCTCCACCCGGTAGCTCCTCCTTAGCTGGAACTTTGGGAAAAGGATCTCCGCCCACCTGTGGAGAGACCCTCGGCTTTTATCCAGACTTTCTCCAGTCCGGTGCCCGTCCCGCCGCCGCCGCCGCCTACCCGGGTTTCAGGTTGCTGAGCCAGAAGCTCATGCGGCGGTCGGAGAGGCAGTCCTCGAGCGTGCGCAGCTCGGCCTTGGGCAGCAGGAGCAGCCAGGCGAGGCGCTCCGACCGGGCGAGCTGCACCACCGTGGCCGAGCAGTTGGTGTCGTAGAGCATCATCACCTCCGAGGAGTCGTCCCGGAACATCATGGCCACCTCCGCCTTCGCCGTGGCGTTCAGCTGGAAGCTGCGCGGCACCGTGTGGCGCCGCCCGAAGGGAAGCCGCCCTGGTTGGTGGTCAGTGGTGAAGGAAGGAGGTTAGAGGAGATGGACGGGGGGGGGGTGTTCACACGTGCACTGTACAGATGTTTGAGGAGACAGATGTAGAGCCACGTGACGACTCGACTCTAGAAAGAGCGGCCCGGATTTTCCGGGCTTTTAAAGGGTGACGTAATCACGTCGCGTACACTGATTGGTCAGAGAACGCTTATAAACTCGGTAGCCCCGCCCACTCGAGCCGGCTAATTGCGGCTGCGTCGTTTTGCTACGTTTGTCTTGTGAATGGTGATTAAAGTGTGTTTTTGGGACAATCTTGTGGTTATAACCTCATAAAAGCGTTGCTCTTGTCCTGGGAGGAGGTTTAAACCTTCCTCGTTGCTCGCCGGGCACGTCAAACGACACACACACACGCTATTTTGTCTCGATCCCCGTTGATGATTCAGCGATATAATCGATACTGCAGCCGCTGTAATCGAACTAAAAGCTGACACTGATAAGGTTAATCGGCTTTCTGGTCCGGATCGATTGATGCATCTATCGATCTATCGATCGATGCGGCTAACGAGCTAACGTACGGCCGCTAACGCTCGCTCCTGCTGACGTCACCGATCGTTAAACGTTAAAATCGTAAACGCGGTTTATCGCTTTGTAGCTTTGATCTGAACTTTGAATTGGAATGTGAAAAACGTTTTTTTGTTGTTGTTTATTTGTTTGTTTCTGGGTTGGGTTAGTTGCAATCATGTCACCGCAGATTTGCGCGGTTTTCCGGTGCAGCTGGGACAATTTTCCCAAAGAGGTTTAGAGCCGGTACCGTCGGTTTAAAGGCGTCTTTCGAGAAGCAGGACCTCCTCGTCCTCGTCACTACCTTTGAAGTAGGCGTAACTGTTCAGCTTGAGCCCTTCCGGCGACTCCAAGTCGATGGATCCAGGCGACCCCTGGCGTTGGCTCCCGGACAGAAAGCTCCGAAAGTCGGGATCTTTCCCGTCCGCGTGCAGGCCGCTCCACACCTTCAGCTGGCTCCGGGCGTCCGAGCCCCCACCCCCCTCCTCCAAGCCGGCCCCACCTCCGCCCCTCCCCTCGGTTAGGTTGTGCAGCAGGTCAATCACCGCCGCCGCCGCGTCCTCCGCGGAATCGCCCGCCGACGCTCCCAGCAGCTCCAGGGCCCGGCTCCGGTCCCAGGGCCCCGGGGCCCGGCAGAGCAGGGCGGCGGCGGAGGCCAGGCTCAGCGGGGAGAACAGGATGTTGGGCTGCGCCCCGGCGGAGGCCAGGTCCCGGTAGGGGTCAAAGGCCAACCGCGCGTTGAGGGCAGAGACGTTGAGCCGCCGGCCGGCGTCTTGCGGCGGCGCGGCGTGGTCGCCCTCGGGCCCCCGGGGTCCGAAGGTCCCGTGAGCCGCGCAGAGCGCCTGCAGCGCGAGCGCGGCCAGGCAGGAGAAGCTGCGCCTCGGAGACATGATCGCCCTCCCCAGCCCGGATCGGCCCGCTTCAGATTGAGCTCATCGAAGATAACAACCAAAGTTCGGCTCAAGGGGGGGGGCAGCGGGGGGGGGTCTCTGTTGACAGCATCGATCTCTGAACTTTTGACCCCGGGGTCCAAGTAAACACGTTCATGTGTGTTTGGAAGACTGTCCCATGACCCCCCACCACCCCCCCACAAATCCAGGCAAACAGAGTTTGAACGCTTATGCAACTAACTTTAACTTTTGCTCGACGGAAACAAGGGACTTCCGGCGTACTTGTACTCGTTCAGCACCCCCGTGTGCCCCCCCCCCAACAAGAACAAACCAATAGGGGAGCAGACGCGTCTTTATTGGGCGAAAGCGGAGGCGAAGGCGGCGGGGGCCTCAGGAGATCATGTGATGGAGGATGAAGCAGCAGTAGGTCAGGATCCAGAGGAGGAACAGCAGCTCTGCCTCCGGCGGGGTCGCCTCTGCCTCCGGGGGGGTCGCCTCTGCCTTCGGGGGGGCCCTGGGAATGGGCCCTTCCTGTCTGCAGATAAAAGACACCTTTAAGTCGTCACTTATCTTCCGTATCCGAGCTTTCATCCTGGCGTTCGGTTCTCCGATTTACCTGAAAGTCTGGCTGATCCCAGAACAGCCTCCTTTGCTGCTGCTACGTTCACCACCCTCCTCCTCCTCCTCCTCCTCCTCCTCCTCCTCTTCAAACACGCTCCTCCGTGTTTGTTGGTCCCGCTCTTCAGCTCCAGAGTGGTTTATTCCCGCTGCTCCGTCGTTCCCGGCTGTCGCAGATCTCCCGTTTCCCGCTTCCCCGCTCTCTTCCTCTCGTCCTCCAACTGAACCTTCGTCTCCAGGCGCCCCCGCCTGCCTGACGTGTCCCTCCAGCTCCTTGCGTACCGCCTCTTTCCAATCGCGGAGCTCTTCTCCCGTTCGTCGTCCTCTCGGCTGGAAGATCCTCGTATCCGGGTCCGGGATGGGGCTGCAGGCCTCCTCCTCCACCGACAGGCTGTAGACCCCCTCCTCGGAGCTGAGGGAGCGGTAACTCTGGTACCTTCTGGTCGTCGTCTTCATCCACGCCCTGATCTCCGGGCTGGCGATGGCGGCGTCCAGAGGACTGGGCGGATCCAGGGACCGTCCAGAGCTTTGAAGTCGTTGGGAATTTCCCCTGCCTCCCGATCGTCTGCTCCACTCCTCCCACAGTCGCTGCTCGCTGCTGTCTTCGAGCAGGGCTCGAGCTTCCGGGTCGATAGCGAGGCTCTCTCCAAACCCAGGCCTGGATGATCCAGAGCCCCACCCCTCGCTGTCTTCCGCACATCCCAGAAGATCCTGGAATACGTTGGGATGGTTAGAATACACTCTCTACCATCTTCTATCGTCTTCGGTTGTTTTGGTAAACTTCAGTGTGGAAAAGGAAATACTGACCTGGTCTGAACCAGATCGATGCTGGAAGAACATGGACACGTACATGATGACGGATGGTTCGTCTATCGGCGTTCCCAACAAATCTGGAGGCAACAACAAAGTTCCAGAACCTCTCTGACTCTTGTTTTTACCCTGGTGTAATACCGTCGGGCTCCAGCAGAGGCGCTATCCCCAGGCTGCGGTGCGCGATGGCGAAGGCGTGCTGGAGGTTTTCCCGCGGCTCTCCGGATGAGCCGGCCCCCAGATCCGCCAGAGCCGGGTTCACGGATTTGATGAGCGCCAGGAAGGCCAGGCCGCTCCTCCAGCTCTCCCCGAAGTCGTGGACCTCCACCCCGAACCTGCGGATCGTCAGCGGTCACGCTCGCCTCCCCGCCAACGCTCGCTCACCATCGGCGTGGACTCACTTGGACGTGCACCTCTGGACCCGCCGCAGCAGCGCCTGGACGACCTCCCCGCGACCTCGGAACGCCCCCCGGAGTCGCCCGACGACCCGCCCCACCTGTATCACGGCAACAAGACCACGCTGGCGTCAGCGCGCCCGCCCGCCCCTGCGGAGCGACGCACGCCGGGAGAAGCCTGCCTGGAAGTGAAGGATGACGCTCCAGACGAGGCCCAGCACGGCGGCGGGGTCGCCCTCGACGATCCCGGCGGCGCCGGCGCCCGGCAGCTCCACGCGTTTGTCGTCCAGGAACGCCAGGACCTTGGAGACGTTCTTCAGCCTGAAGACGCGCTGGGGCGGAGACCTGAACCTGTACAGCTTGAGCGGACGCCGTCGTTCATTTACGTCATCGGGAAAAATGCGGACGGGCCCCTTTTCCGAACCTCCCTCCACCCCGCCGGGCACTGACGTCACCGTGGTAACGGGAGATAACTCGATAATTCGACAGGCGCTCCGGGAGGGCGCTCTAACTCAACCGCTCTTCCACCGTTCTGACTCCTTCGCCGTAATCTGAGCTGACGAGCTCGCCCTCGTCGGCGGCCGAGAAAAAGACGTTCTCGCCTTTGAAAGTTCGCCGATTCCTCCGCCGGCCCGACTGTCGCGCGTTGGGCCGTTGAGGCTTCGCGCGGGTGGCTCAAAGGCGACTTCGCTCACCAGTCTGCTCCCGGAGAGCCGCTCCAGCAGAGCCATCAGGATTCTCCCGTCCCGGATGTCTTTGAAGAGGTCGTCCACGGCGGCGGGGGGGTCGCTCTGCGGAGGGGGGGGGGCACAGAGTGTGACATCGACTCATGCTGTCCGTCGGAGGCGCGAGCTACCTTCTGCAGGACCAGGTTGATCCACCTGGCGAAGGTCCTCGCCTGCACCGCCGTCCGCTCGCCCGGGGGGGGGGCCGGGGGTCGCCTGGCGGTGAAGAGCGTTGGGAAGGAAACGGGAACGTTTCACCCGAGGTGGAGATTGCGCAATCGGGGCCCCACGGAAGGGGGCCAATCCCCGTAATGGCGGGGGGGTCAGGAGGTCAGGCCACACTACCTCCAGTCTGCTCTTCATCGCTCCTCCCTCCCTCCTCTTCCCTCGGTGAATCATCGCTGGCCTCGTCCTCCATTCCCGTTCGCTCCTCGTCCTCCTCTGAGGTCCGGGAGCTTTTTTTCCCCTCCAGAATACGAGGCAGAGCGTCCTGCCCCGACACGCCGGGCCCTCCCCCCGAGGCTCCACGGGCTTAGACCCGTCTGGGAGCGGTCGGAGGGGGGGCGTTATTCCACCCGAAGAGGCAGGAAATCTTCAGACATTCGGGATCCGCTTCAGCGGAATGACGAGGGAGCTGCTCCCAACACCAGACTCCTCTAAGGAAAGACGCTCACGGGGGGGGTTGCTCATCAAAAGTTTAGTTTTTTTTCGGGAAGTTCACGTCGTGCCCGAAAAAGGCTTCTCCGGTAGTCGAGCGAAGGGGCGTATAAAGTCGATCGTCCCGGAGTCCCCCCGCTTGGAAACGGGCACAAAAGACGCAACACAAGTCAGATTTAGAGTTTAATATGTTTACGGATAGAAAAGACCAACCAAAACAGGCCAACACTGAACACACACACACACACACACACACACACACACACACACACACACACACACACACACACACACACACACACACACACACACACACACACACACTTTAAATGAGACTTAACTTGATTATTGTGTGTTAATATTAATAGTAAACACTGAGGTGTAACTTTGAATGAGCATTACCGCCGCTCACCACCAGAGGACGACAAAGCCGCTCCACCAGGAATACCGGAGAACATCTGGGATCGTGGAAGTCCCGGGATGCAGCTGTGACAGCGGACAGTGTCTGACGGGAAGAGCTCATCCCGCTCCAGACA
The DNA here is from genome assembly GCA_911728415.1 of Lagocephalus sceleratus. Taxonomy (NCBI): domain Eukaryota; kingdom Metazoa; phylum Chordata; class Actinopteri; order Tetraodontiformes; family Tetraodontidae; genus Lagocephalus; species Lagocephalus sceleratus. The sequence continues at coordinate 1,766,646 of CAJVRN010000238.1, read as the reverse complement.
ATACCGAGCTGTTTTCCTCTACCTGCCTCAAGAAAGGTGGGGGCCACCGACCAGGGCCCCCCCACCTCCGTGGGAAGCAGGGGCCTGTCCGGAGGACATCGCACGTGGGAGTCCCAAACCTCTGGGAATCACGCCTTTTCATCCCCCGGGACTGATCTCTGCAGCCTCGTCGGAGCCCGCGGGCAACGGGGCGGTGCCAGGGGCAGGGTTACGAGGCCGCAGGACATCAAAGACACCAACAACAAAGACGGGAAGAACAACAAAGACGAGGCTCCGTCCAAAAAAAAGGGGATGTTTTATTAAAAGAGTTATTTACAGATCGAGACGAGAAAGAGACGTCTGCTGGCTCCACACGGAGCATGTCCCTGTCCTCAGATGTCCTCAGGTGTCCTCAGGTGTTGTTGGATGTCCCTCCAATGTCGTCGGGGGTCCTCAATGTCCCCCAGATGTCGTCATATGTCCCCCTAATTGTCAGATCCCCCCCAGATGTCCTCAGGAGTCCCCCAGATGTCACCGGGTGTCATCAGATGTCCCCCAAATGTCCTCACGAGTCCCCCAGATCTCCTCAGCTGTCTCCCAGACATCCTCAGGTGTCCCCCAGATGTTCTCGGGTGTCCCCCAGATGTCCTTAGACGTCCTCGGGAGTCGCCAAGATGTTGTCGGGTGTCCCCCAGATGATGTTGGGTGTCCCCCAGATGTTCTTGGGTGTCCCCCAGATGTCCTCAAGTCGCCAAGATGTTGTTGGGAGTCCCCCAGATGTTGTCGGGTGTCCCCCAGATGTTGTCGGGTGTCCCCCAGATGATGTTGGGTGTCCCCTAGATGTTCTCTGGTGTCTCCAGATGTCCTTAGCCGTCTTCGGGAGTCCCCCAGATGTCCTCGAGAGTCCCCCAGATGTCCTCGAGAGTCCCCCAGATGTTGTCGGGTGTCCCCCAGATGTTGTTGGGTGTCCCCCAGATGTTCTCGGGTGTCCCCCAGATGATGTTGGGGTCCCCCAGATGTTCTCGGGTGTCCCCCAGATGTTGTCGGGTGTCCCCCAGATGTTCTCGGGTGTCCCCCAGATGATGTTGGGTGTCCCCCAGATGTTCTCGGGTGTCCCCCAGATGTCCACATCTGTCCCTCTCACCCCCCAGGAGGACTCATTTCTTCCCCATGATGAAGCTGGGAGCTTCGGCATCGTCCTCCCTCTCCTCCTCCTCGTCCTCGTCCTCCTCCTCCCCCTTGTCCCCCTTGTCGCCCCCGTCCTCCGAGCTCTCCCCCCCCTCGCCCCCCCCGTCCTGGCCCCCCCCCAAGGCCCTCTTCTTCCTCCTCTTCTCCTTCCCCTTGTCCCTCTTCCTCCTCCTCTTCGCCGTCCTCTCCTCCGCCGCCCTCTTGTTCTCCTCCACCTTGTCCAGGTACCTCTGGTCGGCCCTGTGCTTGTCGGACATCCTGTCCAGGTAGTCCTGCCTCTGGTACTCCCTCCTCCTCAGGTGTCGGTACACGTGGAACTCGCCGCTTCCCGCGCCCGCGCTCGAGCCCATCACGTCGCGGACGAACTCGGGCGGCGCCCTCGGGTTCCAGTCCCGCGGCCGCTCCGGGATGGGGGCCGGCTTGTCCGGGTTGCGCATCAGCCGCTCCAGCTTGAGCCGCTGCTCCTCGGCGGGGCTGCGGGCGATGACGAGCGGCTGGGGCTCCTTGGAGCCGCTTTTGTTGCTCACCTGCCCGCCCGACGCCATCTTCGCGGTGGGCTTCTTCTTCCGGCGCGGACGCCTGAACACTTCCGGTTAAAAACAGTAATTTAAAAAAAAAAGAATTTTAACATCTGGTTACTTGGTCGCCAAAAAAACTTCCTTTTAGTTTGATTTGTTGTTTCAAATGTTTTCTTGTATTTAGATTTATATGTATTATCTTCGCGATGGTCTTCTTCTTCGGCGCGGACGCCTGAACACTTTCGGTTAAAAACAATAATAAAAAAAAAAAAGAATTTTAACATCTGGTTACTCAAATCCTTTAGTTGATTTGTTGTTTCAAATGTTTTCTTTTATTTAGATTTATATGTATTATCTTCGCGATGGTCTTCTTCCGGCGCGGACGCCTTTCGGTTAAAAACAATAATAAAAAAAAAAAAAAGAATTTTAACATCTGGTTATTTGGTCGCCAAAAAAACTTCCTTTTAGTTTGATTTGTTGTTTTAAAGTTTTACTTTTATTTAGATTTATATTTATTATCTTCCGGCGATGGACGTCTTAAAACTTCCGTTTTAAAAAAAATAAAGAAAAATAACATCTGGTTACTTGGTCGCCAAAAATCTTCCTTTTCGTTTGATTTGTTGTTTTAAAGTTTTACTTTTATTTAAATTTTAATTTGTTGTTTCAAATGTTTTCTTTATTTAGATTTATATTTATTATCTTCCCCTCCTCTTCCGGGACGTCTTAAAAACTAATTTAAAAAAAAAAAAAAAAAAAAGAATTTTAACATCTGGTTATTTGGTCGCCAAAAAAACTTCCTTTTCAGTTTGATTTGTTGTTTTAAAGTTTTACTTTTATTTAAATTTTAATTTGTTGTTTCAAATGTTTTCTTTTATTTAGATTTATATTTATTATCTTCGCGGCGCCCTTCTTCTTCCGGCGTGGACGTCTTAAAACTTCCGTTTTAAAAGAAAATAAAAGAAAAAAAACGAATTTTAACATCTGGTTATTTGGTCGCCAAAAAATTTTTTTTTTTTTTTTTTTTTTTTAAAATTTTTTTTTTTTTTTAATTTTTAATTTTTTTTTTCAAATTTTTTCTTTTATTTAAATTTATATTTATACGGCGGGCGGGACGTAAAACGTTTAAAAAAAAAAAAAAAAAAAAACTTCCTTTTCGTTTGATTTGTTGTTTTAAAGTTTTACTTTTATTTAAATTTTAATTTGTTGTTTTAAAGGTTTACTTTTATTTAGATTTATATTTATTATCTTCGCGGCGCCCTTCTTCCGGCGTGGACGTCTTAAAACTTCCGTTTTAAAAGAAAATAAAAGAAAAAAAACGAATTTTAACATCTGGTTATTTGGTCGCCAAAAAAACTTCCTTTTAGTTTGATTTGTTGTTTTAAAGTTTTACTTTTATTTAAATTTTAATTTGTTGTTTCAAATGTTTTCTTTTATTTAGATTTATATTTATTATCTTCGCGGCGGTCTTCTTCCGGCGTGGACGTCTTAAAACTTCCGTTTTAAAAGAAAATAAAAGAAAAAAAACGAATTTTAACATCTGGTTACTTGGTCGCCAAAAAACTTCCTTTTAGTTTGATTTGTTGTTTCAAGTGTTTTCTTTTATTTATATTTATATTATCTTCGTGGTGGTCTTCTTCTTCCGGCGTGAACGTCTTAACACTTCCGTTTTTTAAAAAAATAAAAGAAAAAAAACGAATGTTAACACCTGGTTGCTAGGTAACCAAACAACGTCATTTTAATTTGATTTGTTGTTTCACATGTTTACTTTTATTTATATTTTAATTTGTTGCTTTAAATGTTTACTCTTAATTATATTTATTATCGTCACGTGCCCTTCTTTTTCCGGTGTGGATGCCTTTACACTTCCGGTTCCCAAAAAAAAAAAGAACGTTAACACATGGTTACTTGGCAGCGAAACAACGTCCTTTTAGTTTAATTTGTTTCAGATGTTTACTTTTATTTATAATTTAATTTGTTGTTCTCATTGCTTGCTTTTATTTATATTATCTTCGAGGTGCCCTTCTTCCACCGGCGTGTACGCCTTATCACTTCCGGTTGTTAAAGAAATAAAAGAAAAAGAACCCGAATATTAAAACCTGGTTGCTTGGTAACCAAACAACGTCATTTCAGTTGAATTTGTTCTTTCAGATGTTTACTTTTATTTGTATTTTTTCTGATGAGTCACCCCGACGTCGTACTTATTGACGTGTGCTTTCCACCGGAAGCCCCGCCCCCCCTCGCTAAGCCCCGCCCCCTCCCAGTCGCACCGGTCGCGCCAGTCTCGCCGCTCCAGTCCGGCCCTCCAGCTCCCGTCAGAACTCCCCTCGGACCATGAACAGCCTGCTCAGATCGGCGGGCCGCCTCCTGCGGCCGGGCCTGGCGGGGCCCCGTGGGGGGGCCCCCCCGCGGGCCCTGAGCTCGGGGCTGCAGAAGGACCTCGGGGACATGGTGAGGAAGGACAAGGTGGTGGTCTTCATCAAGGGGACGCCCGCGCAGCCCATGTGCGGCTTCAGCAACGCCGTGGTGCAGATCCTGCGGATGCACGGGGTGGAGGGCTACGCCGCCTACAACGTGCTGGAGGACCAGGACCTCCGAGAAGGTCTGCAGGGGGGGGTTATCACCTCCTGCAGGGTGTGTGTGTGTGTGTGTGTGTGTGTGTGTGTGGGGTGGGACGATAACCCTATCGTCGCTGCCCTCCAGCGTCCTCTGGGTTTTAACAGATAGCGGCTTGTGGTCCCCAACCCCCGGGGCGCGGGCCGGTAACGGCCCGAGGGTCGATCGGCGCCGGCCCCCTCGGGAAATAACTTTATTATCTCTTATTATATGTGTTTATTACCCGAGTCCGAGCAGTCTTTTATTTTGAAAAACGACCCGATCTCTCTCGGTCGCATCTCGAGTGCCGAAAACTATCAAAACGAGTTAAACACAGAGGTGGAAATTTTATTTTGAAGGGGGGAAAAGGCCCAGATTTAGGTTTGACATATAAACAGTCCGTGTGGGTCGATGGGGAACGCCGGCGTCAGAAGTCGTTTTTCCAGAAATTCTGGTTGTTCGGCCGACAGATGTTGTCATGTTGCATCACATCTGGCCCCCCCAGAGTCCAGTAGGGGGGGGGGGGGGGGGGTTGTTTTGAGCCACGGTGGACTGACTGCCCTCTGCCCTCCCCAGGGGTCAAGGAGTTCTCCAACTGGCCCACCATCCCCCAGGTCTACTTCGACGGCGAGTTCGTGGGCGGCTGCGACATCCTGCTCCAGATGCACCAGAACGGCGACCTGGTGGACGAGCTGAAGAAGCTGGGCATCCGCTCGGCGCTGCTCGACGCCGAGGAGGGGTCCAAGTGAGGAGGGGGGGGGGGGGCCCGGAGGTCAGAGGTCGACCCCAACCCTCCACCTCGCCCCAGATGAAGGCTCGTCGTCCCCCTGAGCAGCCGAGGCCCCGTTCGTGACACGACACTTTACCGCGGGCGCCCGAACCCACCGCTCACGGGGTCACACCTGGGCGACACCTGTCGTCCACCCCCCGTTTGTCTTCGTTTAAGGCCGCGGCGCCGCCCGGCCTCCGTTAAAATACCGGTCTGCGCGCCCGTCGAGCCACTAGTTTTGACTGTTTTTACACTCGGCAGGTAGAAGACACTGTTCTCGAAGCTTCCTGCGGTCGGGGGGGGGTCGGCGAATCTTCGGCACAACCAGACGCAACGCAAGAAAGAACGATGACGCCGGGCGGGCGAAGTTTTGTCTCCGGTTCTATCCCTCGTCCGGGGTCGGCCGTCGACCTCGGTCGACCTCAGCTGCGTCGTTGGGGGTGTTGTAGGTCAAACCCGCCCCGTCTTCTCTCAGGCAGCACACACACACACACACACACACACACACACACACACACACACCATAAACACACGTCGGGTCCTCTGTGTGCTCTTTCTCTCTTTCTTAGGTTGTTTTAGTCCTTTTTGTCGACGCTTTTCTCCGGGCTTGTGACGCTCCTGCCCCCGTGCGCTGTAACATATTGTACATTCAGTGTCTCGTGCTTTTTCTGGTATGTAAAGGAAGTTAAATACATTAAATATTTTATGACGCAAATGACCCGGTTGAGTGGAAGTGATGCTTGATTCAACTGACGACGCTTTGTTTGGTCACGATGACTCAGCTTGTTTAAACCGGGGGTTTTACAAGTTGAGTTGGGGGTTTACACGTGAGTTAATAAAGATAAAACTGGTTAATCACCTAATTAGTTACTGGGGAGGTCGATGTTTTTTTGCGGGGAACCGGTTTAAATTCTGGGGGAGGGGGGGGGTTCGGTAAACACGTCGGACCCCCACAGCGATCTGATCTCGTCGCTGCTTAACAGACAAACTAATCCGACGGCGGGATAAATATTTGGTTTGTCCGCAGAGACGACGAACAAAGATAAAAGTGTAAATATCGACTTTTAAAAGGAGTTTTCCGAACACCATCAGAACGTCTGTTACGCCGGGTTTTTGTACCGGGGAACACTTTGGGTGTGACACAATGGGGGAGGAAGTCCGAACCTGTTGCACAAGTTACACAAATGGATTATTTAAACTATTTATTTTGACTTTTAGTAATGAACTGAGCTTGTTCGTTAACTATTTGACAAGATGTAAGGTTTCTGTCAGTTAACGAACATGTTAACGTGTCCGTCAATGACGTAGCACAATTACGTTTTCGTAACGACAGGATCCAGAATCACTACTTTTTAAATTAAATTAACTTCGGATTCTGTCGCTTCTTTTACATCCGTAAATTTCTGCTCTATTATTACAATTGCGACGTAAAACGATCAGGTTTATTCAGAGTCCGGTCCTCGGGGATCCGGATCCGTGTTTTCGTTCCTCCCGGGTGGACCGGCCTCCACCCGGACGGTTAAAGCGGGGCATCCGCCCGGTGGGTCGGAAGACCCGGCTCCGGATCCCGCGGAACAGACTGACGTCTCCACCCTGAAAACAGGGGGTCGCTACAGGCGACACATGTTCTTAAACGACCCGAAAACGATCACTTTAAATATATTTTAATACAAAAATGCTATTTTACAAAACGGAACTGCGCTTAAGAGAAGGAAACGTCGCGTGATGTGAGGTCCCGGCGCCCGTCTCAGAGCTTCTGCAGGAAGCGGAGCACCAGGTCCCTCAGCGTCGTCCTCAGCGGCTCGTTGTCGCACACGATGTGCGTCCCGTCCTCCTCCAGCTGGATCAGCGTGTCCTCGGCCTGCAGGTGCAGGATGTGTCCGTCGGCCGTCTCCTCCACCTTCACCTCCGTGATGCCGTGCTGCGGACGAGCGCGGAGGTCAAACCAAACGCCCCCCCCCCCCGTGAACAGACCGCCGCCACACACCTTCTGCAGGGTCGTCAGGAAGGTCTCCAGGGGCACGACGCCGCTCAGGAGGCGCTTCGGGGCGGGCACCAGCGGGGGCTCCTCCATCACCCGCTTCCTCTTCTTGGTGGGGGGGACCGGGGGGGGCTTGGGCACCGACTGGAAGCAGTCACTTGTCAGGTAACTCGGCCGATCGAGCGACGCGGCGAACGCAGCGGCGGCGGCGGGGGGGGGGGGGCACCTGCAGCGTGTGCTTGTTGTCCTTGGAGTGCAGCACGGCGGAGACGGTGGCGATGGAGACGCTGGGCTTCACCTCGGAGGGCACCAGGGAGTTGGCGAGCTGCGCGCACACACACGGGAGAAACGCCGTCACACCAACGCCCCCCCCCTCCCCGCGCTCAGAGAACCGATGGGAGGGGGGGGGGTTCACCTCAGGCAGGATGTAGACGCGCTCGTAGCGCCGCCTGAAGGGCAGGTTGAGCACGGAGCAGCGCCTGTAGGGCATGGGGGGGGGCTGCAGCTCCAGCATCAGGTCGGAGCGGTGGGACTGGGTCAGCGGGGGCTGCGTGTACTGCTCAGGGCAGACCACGTGGAGGGGCTGGGGGGGGGGGCAAACACACACACACACACACACACACACACACACAGACGAGGAACTGCAGTCAGAAGGTTCCCGACACGTTCGTCTGGAGACACTAAAGCCTCCTGAGGGGGTCCGTCAGGCAGAATCGGAGGGACCCCCCCCCCTCAGGGGGGGGGCGGAGGGCCTACCTGGACTTCCTTCAGCAGCTTTGATACCTGGTGGAAGTTGAGCCGCGTGTCGATGGGACAGTAGACGCACTTCATGGCGAGCGGCTGGTACGGGGCCAGGGCGTCCAGGTAGGAAAAGTCGGGCTCTGGGGTGGGGAGAGGGACGCCGCGGGCCGGTTAAGACGGCGGCGGCGGCAGAGCGACGGCGCCACCGCGGCGGGACCGACCTGTGAAGATGATGGTGTTGAGGCTGGACTTGCCCCACAGCTCCATGAAGTGAACCACGTCCCCGAAGCGGAGGGACGGGTGCCCCGTGAACACGACGCAGGGCTGCCGGAAGTCGCTGCTGAAGTCCCCGTGGATGCTGGGGTAGTGCTTCAGCTTGTTGGTCTGAATCAGCTGCACGACCAGGTGTGGGGTCAGGGAAACATCTGGAAACATCTGAAGCTCTGAAAAGGGACTCACCTCTGCGTGAGGGAACGGCGGCTCCGGGAGGTACACCTTCGACTGCTTGTTGTTGCAAAGCCTGAGGAGACACCATCGCAGTACAAGTGTGTGTGAGGCTGCCATCTAGCGGCCGGAGGGCGCAACTTCACTTTAGATTTTTTATTTTCTTTAATTGTTTTAAATTTTAAAAAACACAAACACGCAGCGTTTCTGCTCAGAAACGCGGGAGGAGGCGCGATCGCGTCGAAGCTACCGACCATTCGGCGAAGATCTGGGAGAATTCCAGCGAGCTGTTTGCGACGGGGGAGATGAAGTAGAAGGGCGTGGTCCCCAGGTTGGCGCTCTCGATGAACTGGTACAGACACTCCAGCAGGTCGTAGATGACCCCCGAGGAGTAGCAGGGCACCAGCACGTTGCCTCCCGCCCGGATGGTCAAGGCTGCGGGCGCGACAGCAGCGTTACACGAGAGGGGGAAACGTGGCGTCGGCGAAGGCGGCCCTGCCTCGACTGACCGAGGTTGCTGCAGAATTCTCCCAGCATGCCGTCTGGGTTGGCGGTGGGCATCTGCGTGAGGCCCGTCAGGATCAGGACGTCGCTGTTCTTCAGGGAGCTCTGGTCCATCGGCTGAAAAAAGACGCAGGTTTTACCCCCCCGGGGTCGTCTGGACCGGCGGTCCCGACCTTTTTATCATCGGACCGGTCAAGGCTTGATAATTTTACCGTGGACCGGGGGGGGGGGGGTACACATAGATGGTTTATATGTCCAATCTAAATCTAAATCTGGGCCTTTTCCCCTTCAAAATAAACTTTCACGTCTGTTATTACTAATTTTGATAGTTTTAGCGCTCAAGTGACCGAGACAAAACCGAGAGAATAGGGTGGTTTTTCAAAATAAAAGCTTGTTCAGACTCAGATGATAAACACAAGGGAAATAAATTATTTCTTGGCGGCCCGGTACCGATTGATCCACGGACCGGGGGTTGGGGACCGCTGGTCTCGATGATGCCCGGTGACGTCCGGCCGACCCACCTGAGGGTGTGTGGTGAGCAGAGAGGAGCCCGAAACATAGGAAACCTTCTCGTGGTGGGACTGGATGATCCAGTTTGAGCTGCCCAGCGAGTAACCGGAGCTCAAAGGGGAGACCTGCACCGCTCCAAACAACTCCTGAAACAGGAAAAAAAAACAGAACAGTCAAAAAAAGAGGTTGAAGGATCGCGAAGGAGCGTCTGTCGCAGGCGAAGACGTCCTCACCACTTTCTGGGAGTAACCCACGAGCTGCACCCTGCTGAGGGCGGAGTTGACCTCGTGCATGCTGTAGCACCGCTTCCAGGTCCACACGTCCACCGCGTCCTTCAGAGACCCCGGGAGCATCCTGGTCGCGAGACCACGCGTCAAGTTAACTCAGAGGTCGAAGAGCAAGCAGCACCACAAAGAGAACGTTTACCTTTGTATTTCTTTGTTCTTCCAGCAGGTGGCGGACTGAGCTTTGGGGACTCTCTCCATGAAGTTCACCAGCTCCTCCATCAACAGCCTGAGGAGGAATAACGTTTCACACGTCAGCATTTCCGACCCTGGCGAGTCTGAATATTCACAACGACATCAGCAGAAGTTTGTTTTCTTTCATCCACGTCGTTCGTAAGGTTTAAACTCCCAGAACGAGCGCAGCAGCTCGACCCCACGTGACCCAGAGACGACACCGGTGCGTCGGGTTTCGCCGTACCTGCCGATCTGCAGGGTGGGTTCGGTGGCGTACACCGTCCCGGTGAAGCCCGTGTGCTCGGTGATGTAGGGCAGCGCCATCATGCAGTGGTAGTTGGAGATCAGGATGACGTCGACGGTCGATAAATCCAGCAGTTCCCGCTGTGGACACAATAAACAAAACCACTCAGAAAACCTGTTTCAAAAAGTCCTTGAGCGTCATCGTCTGTTCGTCTGTCGGTGTCCGCCGTACCTCGGGGAGGCAGAATTCTGGCTGAGAGTCCACAAACACTCGCCCAGCACATTCTTTAAGCTCCTAAAAGTAAAAAAAAATAAAACTTTTTTTTTAAGGTCTGATCCAACAGAAAACAGAAACCTTCAGGTACCTTTTCCAGATTCAAAGAGCCGTCCTTGGAGTTCCAACCAGGAAGCTTTGAGAGTCTTGGGCTGGAAAAAAGACACAATAATAAATGAAAGACCACAGGGTCAATCACATAGTCGCATCTCAGACATTAAAAACGGGAGTGCAGTGAACCCTCGTTTATCAGGGGGATTACGTTCCTGAAATAACCCGCGATGGACGAAATCCGCTAAGTAAACAGCTTTATTTTTTTACAATTATTTTACAGGTTTTAAGGCCGTAAAACCCCCTAACCTCACACTTTTACACACTTTTCCTCACAGGCTTTAACATTCTCTCACAGTTCTCTCTTATCTGAACACTTTCAAAGTTCAAACTTCTTCCTCCGCCTTCTTCATACTGCCAATACGTTTTTTGCCCGGTCACAGCGGACCGACTAAATTACCGAACAGGTCACAGTGGACCAAGGAACCTGTTCAAGTTACCGGTAAAGCAAATTCCCACGCGCACTAAATTCTTCAGATCCGTTATTTTGCGCTTCATGCACCCAAACGTGGAGAATCCACGATGAAATGCACACGACGCAACTTTTAAGTTGAAAGGTTTTGAAAGGCTTGACTGTTGCGTTCCTTCGTTCACAACAGTCCTGCACACTAAAACCTTCCTCCTGCGGTTTTAGTGCGCAGGAGGAAGATGGAGATGGTGATCACCGGCTTTTAATCAGCCACGTTGCTGCTGTGTTACCACACTGTTAGAAAAAAAGCATCTATTTAATAAAAAGTTTTCAAAAATCTGTGAAAATATGTCTTCTTACAACATAGACGCATGTCAGGTGCGGCTTATGTATGTGTAAAATTAAACATTTATTTAAATTTAGTGGGTAATATTCCGGCTCTATTATATATATTGCGCTCTATACTCCATACATTACGGTAAATAATTAAGGTGTTGGGTTTAAAGGTGCGTTAAACTCACCTGTGGACCAGAGGAAGGGGCAGAAAGTTGAGGACGGAGGTGGTGTCCAGCCCGCAGTCCAGCATGATGGTGGTGGACTTGAACTTGAGGACATTGCAGGGCAACGTCGGGTGACCCGACAGACAATACTGAAAACAAACAAACAAACAAAAACAAAAATAAACAAACAACGATGCAGCTGCTGCAGAAGAAACACCGCGTTTAACACACGATAACCTGCTCTTTAAGCCACACCAGAAGCGCACGCACGTGCAGAGGCAAAGAAGCTCAAGCAGCAGCCTTTAATGAGCGTGTTTGTGGTTAATTAAAAGATTATTTTGATCAAATTTAGCCGTTAGCCACCTAGCTCCTCGCGGCTAACACACCTGAATAAAGACGCTGTTTCTGACCGCAGCGGGGTCCTACCTCACCTGCGCGTTTAGAACCCCTCCCCGAACCCCCCCGCGTTGATCAGAGCACCTTTACTCACCAGTTTCATTTTAGAAACTTTAAAAAAAAAGTCGATTTCAACCCAGGCGCTCACACGCTAGCGCAACATCGGTTCTTCTTCGTGGGTTCCATCGCCCCGCCGTCTCAGTGCTGCCACCCAGCGGCGGGTCGTTTTTCCCGCTCTGACGGCCGCTAGAAGCGTCTTTTACGTCACAAAACGAACCCAGCGGATGCCCCTCAAATGTTCGCGTCTGCCGCATATTTTAAAACCCACCGTCGCGCCCGAACAGACGCGATTAAACCCCAAAACCCGTTGTCAATAAACGCACGTGCCCACGGGCTCCCCCCGGATTGGCTCCCGTCGCCGCGACAGCTGGACCCGGTTTGCGGCACCGCGCCGGTCGCGTTATAACTCCCCCGTCTGTTGCGTTATTACGTTATTGCGTAACGGCGCGTTAACAGCGCTGTTATAATGCCCCCGCCGGGCGGGGAAGCCAAAGATCGGCGGGTCCGGGGCTCAGCCCGTTAGCGACATTCCGTATAAAAAAAAAAGTCTCTTTTTTCGCCGCAGGACGAAAAAAAACCGCGATAAAAGTCTTTTTTTTTTTTTTTTCGGACATGACGCCGCTTCTCCCGGCGTCCGGCTGAGCATGGGCGTCGATCCTACACGAGGACTGACGCCAGAATTCAGACAGGTGAGCGACCTCGAGCGCACCTGGTGGGGGAAAAACACGTAAAACTTCTCTTTAATCTCACCCGACATCCTCCGTTAGCGTTTAAAATCGCGGATTAGGACGGATTATCCCCGTTATCGCCGGTAATCCTCAGGTTTTTGGAGGTTTGACCCGAACTAGTCCACCGCTTTGACACCTGTCGGCTAGTTCGGGTCAAGCCGTGGGCTCGTGACGTCACCGGGGGGGGTCACCTGTTGATCAAGCCCCGCCCCCTCCCCGTCCCTCTCTTCCCAGACTTCGTCGCCATGGGCAACAGCAGCAGCAACCACCTGGGAATCCCGGCGGGAAAGGGCCCGGAGGCCGTGGGCTGCACCGACTTCATGGTGGACCCCAGCGCCCAGGCACGACCCCCGACGACCCCCGCCGAGGCCAAGGTCACGCCAGTGACCTCTGACCTCGTGTGTGTGTGTGTGTGTGTGTGTGTGTGCGCGTTCCCCAGGGCAGCTTCGTGCGCCTCTACTACCCGTGCCGGGAGCGCGGCGAGGCGGAGAAGCCCGACTGGATCCCGAGCCGGGAGTACTTCAACGGCCTCGCCGACTTCATGAAGATCAACCGCACGCTCAGCGAGAGGATCTTCAACTACCTCTACGGTGAGCCTTCGCCCGCCGCCCTTCGCCCTTCGCCCGCCGCGCCCCGCTCAGGAAGTCGCCGAACTCGAACGGAAGACGACAAAGATTAAAAAAGACGATAAACGCCGACGCAGGAGGGCGACGGCGAGAGAGTTTGTGAAGGGAGGGGGGGTGGTTGTGAGAATTCCCGATGTCGCGAGGCCTCGAGACGGGGGGACGGCGTCCGCCGAGGCGCCCGCGTCGTCGCCGAGTTTCGCTCTCGGGCGAAGGAGCGTGACGTCGTCTTGTCGGTTTCAGGCTCCTTCAAGGTCCCCGCCTGCTTGGACGCGCCGCTCAAGCAAGACGGGAAGCGCCCGGTCGTCGTCTTCTCTCACGGGCTCGGAGCGTTTCGGTGCGTCCGCCACCTTCGCCCGCCGCCACCTTCGCCCGCCGTCTTCGCCCGCCGCCGTCTTCGCCCGCCTGGCGGACCGTAACATCTTCCCTCTGCGCCCCTCAGGACGCTGTACGCGGCCATATGCGTAGAGCTGGCCTCTCAGGGCTTCATCGTGGCCTCTGTCGAGCACAGGTGAGTCCGGCGAAAAAACGACGACCGCCGGGCGAAAAAACGCCGACCCCCGGGCGAAAAAACGCCGAGGCGAGGCCGAAGGCGGAGCCTCACCTGCTCTGCTGGCACCAGCGCCCCTAGCGGCGGCCCCCGTCACTGCACCCCCCCTCCTCCTCTTCTCGATGTTCCTCTCACGACCGTTTTTCGCAGGGACGAGTCGGCCTCGGCGACGTATTACTTCCGTCAGAAGAGCGAGTCGGAGCGGGCGGGCGAAAACGCGTCCAAGCAGTGCGCGGCGGGCCCCGGGAGCCTGGTGAAGGAGTGGATGTACTACCGGGCGCACCAGCAGGGCGAGAGCGAGTTCGCCCTCAGGAACAAGCAGGTGGGTCAAAGGTCAAGGGGAGGGCGGGGGGGGGGTCGGTGTTCCAGCGAGGGGGCCCCGAGCGACGGCGCTTTTCGCCCGCAGGTGAACCACAGAGCGGACGAGTGCATCCTCGCCCTGGAGAAGCTCACGCAGCTCAACTCGGGAACGCCGCTGCAGAACGTCCTGCGGACGCAGTTCAACCTGTCCAGCTTGGCGGTAGACGTTTTTTTTTTTCGCTTTTCCCGCGGCCGGAACGTCGGAGCGGCAGAAAAACGTGTTTTGTTTTTTTTTCTCCGCCCCAGAACTCCATGGACATGTGTCGGATAGCGATCATGGGACATTCCTTCGGAGGAGCGACGGTGGTGAAAGCCCTCAGCAAAGAGGAGAAATTCAAGTTGGTTCAGACGCCTCTGGTTTGACCCCTTAAACCAGGTTAAAGCCTGGTTTAAACCTGGTTAAAGCCAGGTTAAAGCCTGGTTTAAACCTGGTTTAAGGCGGGTTTTAACCTGGTTTAAGTTTTGACCTGGTTTAAGCCTGGTATAAAGCTGATTTTGACCTGGTTTAAAGTTTGTTTTAACTTGGTTTAAGACTGGTTTTAACCTGGTTTAACTTTAATCCGGTTTAAGATTGGTTTAAAGCTGGTTTAAGCCTGGTTAAACCTTGGTTTAAGCCTGGTTTAAACCTTGGTTTAAAGCTGGTTTTTAACCTAGTTTAAAGCTGGTTTAAACCTGGTCTAAAGTTGATTTTAACCTGGTTTTGACCTGGTTTAAAGCTGATTTTAACCTGGTTTAAAGCTGATTTTAACCTGGTTTCAAGCCGATTTTAACCTGGTTTCAAGCCGATTTTAACCTGGTTTAAAGCTGATTTTAACCTGGTTTAAAGCTGGTTTTAACTTGGTTTGAAGCTGGTTTAAAGCAGGTTTTAACGGTTCGAGTTTTAATCTGGTTTAAAGCTGGTTCTAACCTGGTTTAAAGTTGGTTTTAACCTGGTTTAAAGCTGGTTCTAACCTGGTTTAAAGTTGGTTCTAACCTGGTTTAAAGCTGGTTCTAACCTGGTTTAAAGTTGGTTCTAACCTGGTTTAAAGCTGGTTCTAACCTGGTTTAAAGCTGGTTTTGACCTGGTTTAAACCAGGTTCTAACCTGGTTCTAACCTGGTTTAAAGCTGGTTCTAACCTGGTTTAAAGCTGGTTTTGACCTGGTTTAAAGCTGGTTTTGACCTGGTTTAAACCTGGTTTAAAGCTGGTTCTAACCTGGTTTAAAGCTGGTTTTGACCTGGTTTAAAGTTGGTTCTAACCTGGTTTAAACCTGGTTCTAACCTGGTTTAAAGCTGGTTCTAACCTGGTTTAAAGCTGGTTTTGACCTGGTTTAAACCAGGTTCTAACCTGGTTCTAACCTGGTTTAAAGCTGGTTCTAACCTGGTTTAAAGCTGGTTTTGACCTGGTTTAAAGCTGGTTTTGACCTGGTTTAAACCTGGTTCTAACCTGGTTTAAAGCTGGTTCTAACCTGGTTTAAAGCTGGTTTTGACCTGGTTTAAAGTTGGTTCTAACCTGGTTTAAAGCTGGTTCTAACCTGGTTTAAAGCTGGTTCTAACCTGGTTTAAAGCTGGTTCTAACCTGGTTTAAAGTTGGTTCTAACCTGGTTTAAACCTGGTTCTAACCTGGTTTAAAGCTGGTTCTAACCTGGTTTAAAGTTGGTTCTAACCTGGTTTAAAGCTGGTTCTAACCTGGTTTAAAGCTGGTTCTAACCTGGTTCCAACCCCCCCAGGTGTGGCGTCGCGCTGGACGCCTGGATGTTCCCTCTGGAGGACGAGACCTTCCCTCGGGTCAAACAGCCGATCTTCTTCATCAACTCGGAGAAGTTCCAGTGGGCGGGGAACATCAGCCGCATGAGGAAGCTGGACTCGCCCGTCACGCAGAGGAAGATGATCACCATCAGGTACGGCAGGCGCCACCGCCGCCCTCGCCATCGTCGATGTAACCCCCCCGACCCCCCCACAGAGGGACGGTCCACCAGAGCTTCCCCGACTTCACCTTCCTGACGGGGAACTGGATCGGGAAGCTGATGAAGCTGAAAGGGGAGATCGACCCTGAGCTCGCCATCAACCTCTCCAACAGAGCCACGCTCGCCTTCCTGCAGCGTCACCTCAGTAAGACCCCCCCTCTGCCCCCGCCCCCCCCCCCCAGAAAGCCTGACCACCCCCCCTCCCGCAGGTCTGAACAGGGACTTCGATCAGTGGAACCCGCTGATCGACGGGCAGGACGAGAACCTCATCGAGGGGACGAACATCACTGTGCTGCAGTCGGCCATCTGAACCGCCCCCCCCTCGCCTGGAGACCCCGCCCCCCCCCCCACCCCACCTGGGGAGGGAGGGGGGCGTTCTCAGGCAGGAACGGCGTTCTCTACCTCACCAGCACAG
Source organism: Lagocephalus sceleratus (assembly GCA_911728415.1). Lineage (NCBI taxonomy): Eukaryota > Metazoa > Chordata > Actinopteri > Tetraodontiformes > Tetraodontidae > Lagocephalus > Lagocephalus sceleratus. The sequence continues at coordinate 1,750,349 of CAJVRN010000238.1, read as the reverse complement.
CAACCTGACGGCCCCCCGTCAGTTTTTAAAGTTTGTTATATGGATACGATTGCAGTGAGATCATGTGGAGGCCTTTTATGGGGGGTTGGGGGGGTGAAGGGGGGTGAGGGGGGGTATTAAAACACTAACACAATGTTTGAAACACTATCGTGCCACGGCCGCTCAGTACTGTTGACCCTGCGTCCTGACACACCGCAGCCTTACATCGGGTCCACCAGACTGGTTCCTGTACTGGTTCCCCTACTAGTTCCTCTACTGGGTCCCCTACTGGTTCCCCTACTGGTTCCTCTACTGGTTCCCCTACTGGTTCCCCTACTGGTGCCCATACTGGTTCCCCTACTGGTGCCCGTACTGGTTCCCCTACTGGTGCCCGTACTGGTTCCCCTACTGGTGCCCAGACTGGTTCCCCTACTAGTTCCTCTACTGGTTCCCCTACTGGTGCCCGTACTGGTTCCCCTACTAGTTCCCCTACTGGTTCCCCTACTGGTTCCTCTACTGGTTCCCCTACTGGTTCCTCTACTGGTGCCTGTACTGGTTCCCCTACTAGTTCCTCTACTGGTTCCCCTACTGGTTCCTCTACTGGTTCCCGTACTGGTTCCCCTACTGGTTCCTGTACTGGTGCCCGTTGCCTTATTCCAGTTTAACCCACGAGGCTTTTAAACGTGCTTTTAAACCTGGTTTATTTTACAATAAAAACCAAAAGCAAACCCCCCACCCCTCCCCCTCCCTCTCGTTTGTTCCCTTATCGAGTTCCGTGTCGCAACGTTTGTCGCTTTCGAGGTCAAAGCGAACGCTTCGATCGATGAGTCGCTTTCCGTGAGCAAAGGAGGACGGAGGAAGCGTCTGTAATCTTTATTGCAACAGAAACGTGACAAAAACCAGAAAACGTGCGTCCAACTGAAGAACCCGCCGACGGAGAACGGACCGTCGGGAAGGCGGCGGAACCTCGGGAACGCGCCGGCGCCCGCCGACGGAACAACGAAGCGGCGGTCGTGGGAAAAGCCGCCGGCGTCGGCGAAACAGACGAAAAAAAAAAAAAACCGAACTCAAACCCGTTTGGAGCGACTCCAAGGAGAACTCGATCATCAACTCGATCGGGGGGGGCGGCGAGGGCGAGCGGGCGGCGGTCACTCCTCCCTCGGCGGCTCGGCGGGGCCGTCGGCGGCGTTGTCGTGGGCGACCAGGGTCGAACCGGGGGTCTTGGCGGGCTCGGCGTCTAAACAGAAACAGGCGGGGGGGGGGGTGAGGGGGTGTTTAGACGGGCCGAGGGCGACCTCCGACCCGGCGGGTTTCCAGCCGCCGTCGGCGGCGGTCGGGCGAAGCCGCTATTGTGGCGGCGCCCGCGGACGCGGACATCAATAGAAACGCTTACCCAAGCGGTTTCCCTCCGGGAGCGCGGTCTCGCCGCCGTCCTTTAAAGGGAAAAGAGAGCAGCGCTCAGCTCAGCGCAAACACCCCCCACCCCCAACCCGCCCGAAAAGACGGCGAAAAATCGGTTTTTTTACGCCCGATTATCGGCGGATAAGCGCCCGTCGACCGTCACCTCGGCGTCTTTGCGCGGGGTTTGGAGCGGGAGCGCGCCCTCCTCCCGTTCGTCCGCCGCGTCCGAGCACAGAAGCGAGGGACGGCTGAGGCAGGCGGGTCCGCGCGCTCGGGGGTCGGCGGTACCCGGGGGGGCGGCGGCGTCCGCCGGGCGGGTGTCTTCGACGGGCGGCGGCGCTTCTCCGGGCGGGTCCGCCTCGCTGGGCGGAGCTGGGGGGGGAAACGGAGGCGTCGGGGACGCGGTTTGAGACGGGATCCAACGTTTGAGCGAAAGAAGAGAGAGAAAGAAAACGAAATTCCGGAGGAGACCTGGTCCCTCCTGGGGGGACGGGGACGTCCTCTGGACCTGCAACGGTGAACGGAGTCCATAAATCCGGGCCCGCGGGTTCCGAAAACGCGAGAGCCGACCCGACGGGGGCCCGCGCCGACGTACCGTCTCCTCCGCTGCCCCGCAGACGAGCTCGCCCTCGCCGAAGGGGGCGTCGGCGCCCGGACGGGTACGACCCTCCGCTCTCGTCCGCTGCCCGATCCGGACGGGGGTGGGGCCCGAGCGCAGGGCTGACGCGCTGCAGCCTCAACGCGCAGGGCTGCACACACACACACACACAGCTCAGTTACACACACACACACACAGAGAGCTCAGTTACACACACACACACACAGAGCTCAGTTACACACACACACACAGAGCTCAGTTACACACACACACAGAGCTCAGTTACACACACACACACAGAGCTCAGTTACACACACACACACACACAGAGCTCAGTTACACACACACACACAGAGCTCAGTTACACACACACAGCTCAGTTACACACACACACAGCTCAGTTACACACACACACACAGCTCAGTTACACACACACACACACAGCTCAGTTACACACACACACAGCTCAGTTACACACACACACAGCTCAGTTACACAGACACAGTACACACACACACAGCTCAGTTACACACACAGCTCTGTTACACACACAGCTCAGTTACACACACACACACAGCTCAGTTACACACACACACAGCTCAGTTACACACACACACATAGCTCAGTTACACACACACACAGCTCAGTTACACACACACACAGCTCAGTTACACAGACAGCTCAGTTACACACACACACAGCTCAGTTACACACACACACAGCTCAGTTACACAGACAGCTCAGTTACACAGACAGCTCAGTTACACACACACACAGCTCAGTTACACACACACAGCTCAGTTACACACACACACACACACACAGCTCAGTTACACACACACACACACACTCCTCTAAAGATGAACACAAAACCGTCCCCGTCGAACCTGCGTCCTCACGAGCGTCCTCTCCGGTCTGGGGGACGTCCTACAGCACAACAGGTTGTCCGTCAACGACGCAGGTGATGCCAAAGACCCACAACGTTTAAAAACGGTAAAAAAAAAAAACGACCGTACCGCCTCGTCCGCGCGAACGCACGGCGCCTCTTCGGCTCCGACGCCCTGCCACGAGGAACCGCCTGTGAAGATCAAAGCAGCTTTTTCAAGACGCACGCCCGTTCGAGGCCTTCGTGAAGGCGGGACTTGAGCGGTCCTCACCCAGTGCGGGGGCCCCGGGGGACGGGGGCCCCAGCTCCTCCTGGAGAGGACAGAGACGGAGACAGAGAAGAGTGAGTCGCGGTCCGGGGGCCTTTCCGAGAGGCAGGAGCCCGAGCCCAGCACCTCCTGGAAGCATCCGGGCGCTCCCTGGGAAGGAAGACCGAGAGCCTCACGGGAGACCTTCAGAGGGAAGACGCAGCAGGCAGGTCAGTCTGTGTGTGTGTGTGTGTGTGTGTGTGTGTGTGTTCTGCTATCAAAGTGAGGACATTGAGGTCAGAACTGGGTGTAGGATGAGTCTGGGTCAGGGGGTCAGGTAGGATGGGTCTGGACAATACATGATGTCTATGAAGGTCCTCATAGAGGTAGAAGCACCAGAATGTGTGTGTGTGTGTGTGTGTGTGTTCTGCTATCAAAGTGAGGACATTGAGGTCAGAACTGGGTGTAGGATGAGACTGGGTCAGGTAGGATGGGTCTGGACAATACATGATGTCTATGAAGGTCCTCACAGAGATAGAAGCACCAGAATGTGTGTGTGTGTGTGCGTGTGTGTGCGTGTGTTCTGCTATCAAAGTGAGGACATTGAGGTCAGAACTGGGTGTAGGATGAGTCTGGGTCAGGGGGTCAGGTAGGATGGGTCTGGACAATACATGATGTCTATGAAGGTCCTCACAGAGATAGAAGCACCAGAATGTGTGTGTGTGTGTGTGTGTGTGTGTGTGGGGTTTGGACCTCACCATCTTCGGCGTGGTCGCGCTCCGAGCGGGTTCGTCCTTCTCGGCGGGACCCGGGCCGTCGGCGCTCCCCGTCTTCCCGCCTGAGGGGACAAAAACGGGAAAAAAAAAAAAAAAAAAATCAACGCGTCGGCGTCCGAACGAGCGAAAGGCTCGAAACGGGCGAACGGACGGGCGAATGCCGTACCGGAGAGGCTCTCCCCGCCGACGCCGGCCTCGAGGCAGCTGCAGCTGGGATCGTCTCCGTGAAGACATATGAGGTCGATCTCGGAATTGTCGGCGTCCTTTGGGTCCCGTTCTTCTGTCGGCGTGGACGCGCCGTCCTCCTCGCCGCCGTCCGCGGCTCCCGGGGTCGTCGGGTCGCCCGCCTGACCCTCGCCGTCCGCCGACAGAACGCCCGTGGGCCCGCCCGCCACATCGTCGGGAGAACCTTCCCCCGGGTTTTCCGTCTTATCCATCGCGTCTCCGGGCTCCTCGGGGTTCTCCGCTCCTCCGTCTCTCTCCCGTTCCTCTTCCGAGGTTGGATCATTGGGGTCAGAGGTCGAGCTCTTCCTCTTCAGGGCTTTGTTTATCGCCCGCCCCTCGGATTCCATCCGCACGGAACACTTGATTTTCCCGTCCTCTCTGGCCACTCGGGCGACGGTGACCCTCAGGTCCCGGTCCGCCGTCAGCTCCGACAGCTCCTCGGCATCCCAGGGTCGGCGGGAACGCTCAAACCCTTCCAGCTCGCACAGGAACGCCAGCGGCGGCGTTCCCGCCAGGCCGGGGGGAAGCTCCCTCACGTCCCCGACGCCGACCGTGGACGCGTTCCCGTAGTCCACAAAGAAAACCCGGACCTCGTCCCCGTCCCTCCCGGCGACCTCGGCGCGGTACCAGAGGCCGTCGGCCGGGAAGAGAGCCAGGCAGGGGCGGCCCGGATAGACGGCGTCCGGATCGACGGGCTTCCGGTCGCGGGCTTCCGAGACGGCGGAGGACATCTTCTCAAGGTCGTCCACGGGAAGACACCAGAACGTCTGGTCCTCGTTCACGGACGAGACGCAGACCTGCAGCGTCTCTCCCACCGCGAATTCCCGCTGGCCGTAGCGCGGGCGGGACTCCGGGGGAGGTCCCGGCGGGCTCTCCGGGACCGGAGACGGATTCGGGACTTCAAAAGGCGACTCGGAGTCGCTCTCCGCGCCGCCGTCTTCGAGGCGGACCTCCCACATGGACCCGCGCTGCCTCAGGAACCTGCACCGGAGCGCCTTGTCCGCGTTCCCATCCATCCTTTCCTTAAACGCCGCGTCCGCCTCCGGGTCCGGCGTTCCCTCCGGAGCGCCGTGCAGCAGGCAGTGGACGCCGAAGACGGGGATCCGCAGGAAACGCTCGTCCAGCCTCCCCATCTTCGAGAGCGGAGCCGTCGCCGCGTTCCCGAAATCGACGAACTCGACGACGGCCTCCGCGCCGCCGCTGGTTTCCCTGACGACGGCTCGGTACCAAGAGGAATCTTCGGCGAACTCGGCCCGCACGAGGTCCCCCGGCCGCACCCGCCCGAGGTCCGCGTCGGGGGCGGACCAGGGGCCGTTGAGCTTCGCCACCATGGCGATGAGCGCGTCCTCTTCCCGCACGAGCTGCAGGTGGAAGCTCGCCGGGCCGTCGCAGTGGGACACGTAGACGTCCGCCTCCAGCCCCGCCGGGATTCGCTTCGGGGGCAGCTCTTCCAGCTTCGGGAGCGTTCCCGGATCCCGTCCCTTCGAGTCGGGCGCGGCGGATACGGCGGCTTTCGGCGCGGCGTGCGAAGAGCGCACGTGGGGGGGCTGGTAGAGCTCAATCGGGGCGGGTTTGACCTTCTGGCCGTTCTCCCAAACGTGGCGTGCGGCGTTCCCGGCGTCCTCGCCGGCGGGCGGCCCGACCCGGAACATCCTCTTGAGCTCGGCGTTGACCTGGGTCCCGTCGCGGTACAGCTCGACCAGCAGCTTCCCGTCGGGCTCCCTCGCCACCACCACGGCCCTGAAGGCGCGCTCCGTCACGCTCGCCCGGAACCACCTGTCCGCCTGGCGGGGGACGTCGGCGGGGACGTCGGCGAGGCCGCACGCCACCGCCTGCGCGGGCACGGACATGACGGCGTCCGACCCCTCGGGGACCGGGAGCAGGTCGGAGCGGCCCACTTCGATGGTGTCGCCGTAGTCCACGAAGTGGACCAGGAGGGCGGGGTGGGCGGCCTCGACCCGGCCGCGGTACCACTGCCCGTCCGCGTACCTCGCCAGGCAGAGCGTCCCGGGAACGCCGGGGCAGCTCCCGCTTCCCGGGCGGCGGCAGAGGTCGTTGAGCTTGACCTTGAGGTCCACCACGACGTCGGCGTTCCTGCTGAGCTGGCAGAAGAAGCGGGCCGCGCCCTCCGCGCACGTGACCGTCACGCGCTCCTCCGCCCCCACCTTGACGCCGTGCGTGGAGTAGAAGTACGTGTCGAGGCGGAAGGAGGCGGCGCCGCGTTCCTCGGCGGGCGCCGCCCCGAACGCGGCGGCCATGCGGGCGGAGACGCTGTCGAAGGGCGTCTCCAGGTCCACGATGCTGAAGACGTCCCCCTCCTCGTTGCGCGCGACCGCGTACACGGTGCACCTCAGCGCCGCGAAGTCGGACGCGGCGGCGTCCACGAGGCCCCGGAACCTCGCCGTGGCGTCCGGCGCCCACTCCTTGGCGACCGCCGTGAGGTCGAGCGGGTTCAGCAGGCTGCAGCGGAGAGCCTGGGCGGGCAGCGCCAGGAATTCCGGAGCGACGTCCCTCAGGTCGCGGACGGGGACCGTCTCCGTCCCGCCGTAGTCCACGAGCAAGGCTTCGGCGTGGGCCGTCCCGTAGCGGCGGACCACGCGGGCGCGGTACCACGCGCCGTCGCCAGGGCGACGGGCGACGCAGTCGTCGCCCGCGGCGGGCCGGGCTTCGCTGCTCCCGTAGAAATCCTGGATGCTGCGCATGAGCGACCTCAGCTCCCCCGAGCTCTGCGCCGGCTGGCACCAGAAGTCGCCCGGCGTGTCCACGCGGGACACGGCGACGTCCACGGCGCTCCCGACGGGGAACGCCGGCGCCTTGAAGGCGCTCGCCCCTTCCCCGACAGCGGCAGGAAGACCGTCGCGGCTCTGCGTCGACGCCCGCCGGCGCCCGCCCTCCGGCGAGCCCCCGGCCCTCTCGGCGAACCCGGCCGCGCACATCAGGGCGCCCACGTCGCCCTCGCCCTTCGCCAGGCGGACGGCGAAGCCCTCGCCGAGCCTCGCCACCGCCTGCACGCTCACGGCGGCGTCCAGCACGGCGCCGACGAAGTAGTCGCGGGCCCGCTGGCTCCACTCCCCGCCCCTGGGCTCCACGCCCGCCAGCCCGCACCTGATCGCCAGGCGGGGGAGCGCCCTGAAATCCCGCGGGAGCGCGCGGACGCCGCTCCCGCACACCACCTCCGCCTTCCCGTAGTCGACGAAGAACACCCGTACGCGCCTCTCGCCCACGACCTCCACCACCCTGGCGCGGTAGAAGTCGCCGTCCCCCGCCCGGGCGGCGCAGTAGACCCCCACGGCGGGCGGCGGCGCCGGGGGCGCGCTCGCCGCGCCCTTGCAGAGGCGGTTGAGGCGCTCCATCAGCTCGCCCAGCTCGCCCGCGCGCCCGAGCGCCTGGACCCAGAACTCCGAGGGGCCGCGCGCGTGGCGAACCACGGCGGGCCGGGGGGCGTTCAGGGGCAGGTCCTCGATGGGAAACTCCTCGCCCGTCCCGAGGTCACGCCGCCGCCCCCCGCCACCGCCGCCGCCGCCGTCCTCCAGCCTCCTGGAGCCGAAGAGGTAGTTGAGGTTCACGTTCTCCTCCCCGTGGAGCGTGACCGCGTACACGCCCGCGCCGACGTCCTGGTACTCGAACCTGGCGATGACCGTCTTGTCGAGCACGAGGCCCCTCAGGTACTCCACCTGGGCGCCCGTCCAGCCCGCGCCGCCGTCGGCGACCCCGTAGAGGGAGCAGACGTACGTCACCACGGGCAACCGGAAGAACTCCGCCCCCAGCGGCCTCACGTCCTCCGCCCGCACGCGCTCCCTGCTCCCGCAGTCCACGTTCAGCACCTCCGCCGCCGTCCCGTCCGGGAGCACCCGCTGCAGCACGGACCGCCGCCACTTCCCGCCGACCCCCCGGGCGGCGCACGGGAGGCCGACCATCTCCGGGGCGACGCCGCGCCCGCCCGACTTCGCCTCGCAGCGCAGGGCGAGGCGGTCGGACATCTTCTGCAGCTCCCTGGAGAACACCTTCAGCCGCACGAAGACCCTCTGGGGGCTTACCACGTGCGTGACCACGACCGTCTCCACGCTGCCCGCCGCGATCTCCGGGTACAGGAAGGCGTCGCGGCGGCGAGGGCTCTCGGCGACCTCCGGGGGGGCCCGCCCGACCTCCGGGGGGGCCCGCCCGACCTCCGGGGGCCCCCGGGCGTCGCCCTGGGGCTGCAGCGACATCAGGAGGAAGTTGCGGAACGCCTCCGGGGAGAGCTTCCGGGCGAACCCCATCTCGCACATCTGCCTCGCCACGGAGGGGACGTCGAGGAGGAGCACGCGGTGGGCGGCGAACACCTCCTCCACGCGGGCGTTCACCGACGTCCCGGCGAGGCGGCGGAGGAACTCGAGGGCCGGGGGGGACCACCGGTTGGCGTCGGAGAGGGGCAGCGTGTTGGCGAGGACGCAGAACTCCACCTCGGGGGGCAGGCGGAAGTGGCGGCTCCGCCCCCAGGCGAGGCTGGCGGCGGTGGCGCTGCGCGTCACGCCGCGGTCCACCAGGAACACGCTGTACTCGCCGTCCTTCCGGGAGACGATGCGGCACCGGTGCCAGGCGCCGTCTACCCGGACCAGGCACTGGTCGCCGTGCTCGCCCTCGGACTCCCGGAACCCGTTTCCGGCGGACTGGAGGTCCTCGGCGAGGGCGGCGTAATCCGGCGCCCGGTCCTGGAAGAAGCGCCCCCAGAACTCCACGAGGACGCAGAGCGGGTGCAGGTGGACCCTGGCGATGACCAGCGTGACGTCCGACCCTCGCGGCGGCAGACCCTGGAGCGAAGACATTTCGGGCGGTCCCCGAATCCCATGTACAGGCGACGTATCGGCGCTCGCCAACCTGCCGAAAATGAGGGTTAGGCGTAAAAGAAAGTGGTTAAATAAGTTAAATAACTTAAAAAACGAGCATTGGTTTAACCCTTTTGATCAATTAATCCACAAAAAGTGCAAATAAGTTTAGTTTATTTAATGTCTAAAGTATTGGACCTTCTAAAAACCTGATCGAACACGACAAACGTCGCTTATAATTTTAAGTTTTAGTTCTAGAAAACACTGAAAAAATATACAATAATAAAGTAAAACACGCGTTCCACGTTGGCACCGCCGTGTAGCCAATTAAATTGTGCTCATTAAGACGTCGATTCGTGGGGTCCCGGATTGATTTGTTCGGTTTTATAACGTTAAAAAGAAGAACATCCTGGACAACGTCGACGTCTTGACGAGATTAAACGTTAAAACGAGACTTTCCGACCGACGTGCGGCTAAATTAGCGACTTTAGCCCCCGATGAACGGCGGCAATCTTAATCTTAATCTTAATCTAACGAGCCTTGGGGCCGCCGAAGGGCGAAGTTAATCGGCTACTCACCCTCTTAATCCAGAATATTCCGGATTACCTTCACACCTGTCCGAACCCTCCTGGCTTCAGAGGCCCGCAGAAACTTCGACGGTACTTTTGTTCCGATTCGACGGGAAACCCGACCCCAGAAGATAACTTAATTCAAAATCCCCTTCCACTAATCCAGATTAGTAATTGTTAATTTAGTGGAATTATTTAGGCGATTATTTCAATGACGTAATTCCTTTTTTTTTTTTTTTTTTTTTTTAACCGTGACCCGGAACTTTCCACGCTCCGCCCGGTCATCATAAATAAAAGCAGGCGATTAAAACTACTATAAAAGTGCGTAAACTCGTGTAAATGTCCAGGTGAAGATGATAAAAAGTAAAATAATCTGTTTTAATCCATCAGCAGCACCACGTGTTTTAAACGAGAGACTGCGTCCCGTGTGTGAACTCTTTCTATAAATCCTGCTTTTGGCCTAAAAACAAAATTGGATCCTCTAAAATCAAAAGCTTTTCTATACTTTTAACATGAGCCGAAGTCTTAAATATTGATAATATTAATAAAATAGTGGAGATAATAGGGTGTAATAAACGGACGGTCTCCCGGCCGCCAGGGGGCAGCACCGCACACCCGGGGGCGGAAGTGCGTCATCACCGTCACAGCCGCCATCTCGACGGAAGAGTGTGTTTTTTTTTTTTTAGCTCCGCGGTGGTTTTTTGATCACAAAGTTCTTAAAAATGGCGATGCAAGCGGCGAAACGCGCCAATGTAAGGACTAATACAGCGACTGCGCTGATAAAGTGACGGATATCTGAACGTTTCTCGTTGATTAGAGTTGGGAAATCGCCTCTTTATGTACGGCGGCTAGTTAGCATGCTTCCGAAAACAAAACACGCGTTCTCTCTGATTTGCTTTATTTTTAAATAATTTGTTTGAATTCACATCGCTACGAGTCGACCTGGGTGTTGTGTGCGTTCTGTTTAAGTGTAGGAACATAACTGTGTGATAAACAGTGTTTTGTTAGGTTAGCATGCTCGCTAACGGGCCGTCGCCCAACAGCCCTTTTAATCACTTTTCTTTAAAAAACATCGACTTTTCTGTGGCTTAAACGTTTGTCCCTTTTGGTCTGACGACGTCGCCGTGTCGCTCTGAACCCCGCAGATCAGGCTGCCTCCCGAGGTGAACCGAATCCTGTACGTCAGGAATCTCCCCTACAAGATCACGGCCGAGGAGATGTACGACATCTTCGGCAAATACGGGCCGATTCGGCAAATCAGGACGTGAGTTGTGGTCCTTATTGTGTCCTCCTGTGGCACAAAGTTACAAAATAATCAGTAGATTAAGTACCTGAAGCTTAAACGTTTAGAATCTCCACTTGTGTGTGTCTGTTGCCTGAATTGTGGTTGGGTTTGATCGTCTTTGTCGTGTGTGTTATTGTGTTTTTTGTCTGTTTCTGTGTCGTTTACTTTCTGTCGCTTCTCAGGGGGAACACGCCGGAAACGAGGGGGACGGCCTACGTGGTCTACGAGGATATATTCGACGCCAAGAACGCCTGCGACCACTTGTCCGGCTTCAACGTGTGCAACCGCTACCTGGTGGTCCTCTACTACAACGCCAACAGAGTACGCGCCGTAGCCGTGGTGTTTGTAGACGCACAACGGAGGGTGTGTGTGTCTGTCGTGCCAACATTCCGCTTTGTCTTTGCAGGCTTTCCAGAAGATGGACACAAAGAAAAAGGAGGAACAGCTGAAACTCCTGAAAGAGAAATACGGAATCAACACGGACCCTCCGAAGTAGCATCCTGGAAAACCTTTCTCTTTTTTTTGTTTGTTTCATGTGAGATTTTTATTATTGTGTCTTTACAAACACACTTTTCTCCTCTGAGTTGTAAACAATGTTTAAAATCACCACACGAACAGTTGAGGTCTGAACAGGGACTGAGGTGTTCTCCCAAAATTCACTATTTTGTTTGACATTTTTTTCCCCCCCAGAGCAAAGTTTAGTAATTTATCTTGGGAAATGTACAAGAATCAACAATTATTTCAAATCCATTAATCCACCTGTTGCGAAATCCTGGTGAGCAGCTTCTGTAAAATAAATGTTTCTTTTCTTAAAGCTCCCGTCTTCATACTTTAGCTGCTGCAGCTTCCTGGGGGGGAGATGATGGAGGCAGGTTTCTCTCTGGAGGCTCCGCTTGGGCGCAACGGCACAAAACTCCAACATTTGAGGGGAAAATGATCAGTGAATGAAATTACAGTCGTGAATTTGGATCTTTACCGACGGTTCTGTGTCAATAGCGACATCTAGCGGCGCCACAGGAAACAGACGAGCTCACGGTTGAACACTCGAAATTCAAAATCAATTTAATAAGAATTACGAGCAAAACGCAATTTATAGTTTGAGGTTTTCCATTAACTTGGAAGTGATTGAAAAGATATATTTCGTCCATTCAAGAAGGCGAGGATGAGGGTTCCTTGAATAATTCACAAAAGGGCTTATTTAAATTGTAATGGACAGCTTGAAGTGGTTACGCCTCATCCGAGGGCTCCAAATCTGGAGCTTAAACCGGAGACGTAAAACTGAGTGGTTGAATCTATTCTCAGTTGGAATCTTCTGTCCCCTTAAATGTAAAATGCTGCCAGAACTTGCCTCCTATGTTCCTGGATGGAGGGCGAGGTGTTGTGGTGAATTATTAGACCAGACAAGAGCCCATTGAGTTCCTTTTATTAGATTAAATCACAACACAGGGAGTAGTGCAGCCATGTTGTCAGGGACACAATACATGCTACAAAAGAATCCTGGTACACGTTTGCCTTTGCTTGCGTTCTGTGTCTTGGTAGCGTTTGTGGGGGCAACGGGTGGGGTTCAGAAGCGCCAGACCACGCTACCGGGGAGGGGGGGGACGGCCGCGGCCCGCAGCGCTGCGGTGTCGCGCGCCCTTCGACCTTCTGGGCTGGGGAGGCCTGGGGTGCAGCGGTTCCGGGCGACGTTAAAGACAGAACTGGACGGATCGAGCTTCTCTGGGTTGAAGCGCTCGGCGCACGTGCGCGAGGCGCGAGGAGGGGGAGTAAAAAAAGTACAAAAAACGCTGATTAGGATGGAGAAGTGAGGGATGGGGGGGGGGGGGGGGTCCAAGGGGGGTCCACTGAAAGAGACATCACGATTAGGTCAAGATGCTGCGCGGGGCCTCGCGCCTTCCTCCACTCTCACAGTCTGAAGGGGAAACTAAACTGATATGCAACCTGCAGGACAATCGGGGGGGGGTGTAAGGTGGGGGGGTCACGAGCGAGTACCACTGCTTATAGAGAAGCGTCACTCGTTTGCGGGTAAACGTCTAATCTCCCGTCTGTTCGCATCAAAAAACACCCCTCGTCTTCTCTGTGCTTCGGAGAGGTCTGGTGGGGGTGGGGGGTGAGTCCTTAGCAACACGTACTACGATTAATCTACGTGGAAACATGCTCCCACGGTTGAAGCGGCCAAAAGTAAAGGTCTGGAGGGGTCACAAAGGAGTGGTGGTGGTGGGGGGGGTACTGCACTATGACCTTGACCTCCCTGTAAGAGTAAAAATCTCCCCAGCGTGCGGCTCTGCTGAGATAAGGCTTTCTGTCTGCAAACACATGGATGCAAAAGGAGGAAATCTTTAAGGCAGAACCTAAAGGCATGCAAATAAACTACGTTTACATCTTCTTAACTGACAGTACAAGCATGTTCCAGAGGGGGGGTCGGAGGAACGCTAACCCATCTCCTCTACATCTAAGGTTTCAGACGATGGACGGAGTGTCGTGTTTGAGGCAGATACTTCATCGTAGGAATTTGGTTCGGTCGACATGACTCGGCATGATGGAACACGTACAGCTAGCGTCGGTAAACTCGGAACGATAAATAGAGCGGCAGATTTCGACGTAGCACATCACCGATGCGCAAGCTTCATCAGAATAAAGTGTATGGAAAATACTTTGCACACTTCACATTTTGGCAGTTGATCTTAATAATTTAAATATATATTCATATTTATACTGTATATCTATATATTATTTGTGGAGGTGTGTGTGTGTGTGTGTGTGCGTGTGTGTGGTGTGAGAGTGCACCCGCACTCCGTTTTGTCTCATGTTGTGTGTAATCTTTTTTTTTTTTATAGCAAATAACATTCTCATGCACACGAGTGTTTCAAACACAAGAAGCAGATTCGTTGAAAGGTAGTCCGAGCATAATTATTGTAATTTTTTTTTGTTGGTTTTCAGTGGAAATAGCTGCAAACTGAATGGAACATGAAATTTCTCTCTGTGCAGTCCGTGGCGGCGGGCGGGGCGCTCTGCTCGCCCCCCCCGCCTATTTCTGGAGGTCACACTGCAGCAGTAATACGATGGACGGGTCGCTCTTGGCCGCCTCTTTGAACTCCTCCAGCGAGATCTGGTCGTCGTTGTTCTTGTCCATCTTGGAGAAGATCTTGTCCACCCTCTGCTCGGGCGTCAGGCCGTCCTCGTTCATCTTCATCATGATCACGGTGCCCACCATCTTGTAGATCGCCTGCGTAGAGAGGGCGAGGGGGGGGGGGGAGGCCGGGGGGGTCAGCAAACCGCGTGACCCCCCCCAACTTCCTCCTTTAACCACACCCGCGGGTGGGACGAGATCGAAGCGACGCGGGCGTTAAAACGGCGAACGCTCTCCTCACACGTGTGGGTCGGCCGCGATCGTCGAGCATCAGCAGTCAGGGAATCCTCAGACTTTTATTTTGAAAGGAATCACGGGGCGCGCGCACAGACAGTGGAGAAAACTCACGGGTCTGCTGACCTGATCAAGGCCTATTCTCTTTCATCTGATGCTCTCTCTCTCTCTCTCTCTCTCCGCTGTCGGGGGTCCGGCCCCCACTAGCTCACCCGCTGGGTCCCGGGGGCCCCGGGGGGGCCACGCCCTGGCCTCTCCTGAAGACGCCCCCCACCCACGTCCTCCCCAGGATAAACGGTTTTATCTATCTTTAAGATGAGATCCGCTCATCCAGCGGGATTAAAGATCGGTCCCTCTAACTCGTGCGTTCTTCCCGTTCGGGAAAGGTTTCCAAAGGTTTTAACATCCGTGGTGGAATTAAAATCAGGCAGAGACAAAGACGTTAAAGCACCGCGACTCCACGGTCGTCAGGAAGATTTTCCTCTGTCACCGTTAACAGGATGTTCAGAGGGAGTCTCTCTCTCCACACACACACACACACACACACACACACACTCACACACACACACACACACACTCACACACACACACACACACACAGGCGTTCACGTTCCCCGTCTACCTCGATGATCTCCAGCATCTCCACCCGTGTGATTTTGCCGTCTCCGTCCAGGTCGTACATGTTGAAGGCCCAGTTGAGCTTCTGCTCAAAGCTGCCTCGCGATGTGATGGACAGGGCGCAGATGAACTCTCTGAAGTCGATGGTGCCGTCGCCGTTCTTGTCAAAGGTCCTGAAGGCGTGCTGGGCGAACTTGGAGGCGTCGCCGTAGGGGAAGAACTGGAACGAGGGGAGAAACCGGGTTACGGAACCATTCTTCATCTGGTGCTAATCAATGATCGGAGTCTGATTGCAGATGGGAGATGAGGCCACTGCTGCTCTCCTCATATCTGCATCATCGTGTTACACACACACACACACACACACACACACACACACACACACACACACACACACACACACACACACACACCAGGGTGAAGGTTAATGCAGTGAGTGTGTGGACGAGCGTCCCCACCATCCACCGTTGGGCAGAGACCCCGTGGAGGGCAGCGAGAACTGGAGCGATTCATTAGACCTGACCCTGGGCGGAGCTTCTGAACCAGGCGGAAGACCCCCCCAGAGAAAGGCTCCGGGCACATCGGTCCCGTCTCCCAGCGCGCTTTTCACTGCGGCGGAGCGGAGTTTCCCCCTTTGTTGATTGGCGGTGTTGGTTGAATTCGCTTTGAGCCTCTGAACGACGGCGACGTGGTTTTCCTCCCCGCCTCGCTCTGGTCTTCTCCGCAGGTGATCGTTATCGGTTTCATTACGGGCGCCGACCCCTTCGCACAACTCCATCCATCACCGCGCCACGGTTTTAACGACCGCGGCTGCAGAGTCAAAAGGAGCGGGGGGAGGAGTCGGGGGGAGGAGTCAGGGGGGCGCGCCGCAGTTCGACTACTTTTCTCTTCTCTCAACCCGCGACTGAGCGGCGGAGCCTCGCCCTAAAACGACGAAAAAAAGGGAGCGGAGGCCGTGAGTCCTGATGGTGCAGCAGTGGGGGGGGGCGAGAGGGGGGGGTCGACTGCCTGTGATCAGGTCCCACCCATGCGAGTTCTGCTGCAGTGGAGGACGGATCAGACTGCAGCGAGATGTTAAGAAGGAAGACGTGTGTGTGTGTGTGTGTGTGTGTGTGTGTGTGTGTGTGTGTGTGAGGGACCAGCCTCTCTTTGCTGCCCTTCTACTCAGAAGAAGTCAAACTAATTTAAAAGCAGAAATCCCCCCTCAGGACAGTAGAAGGGGGGGGGGGCGGGCTTCTGGCTGCCTCCGTTGGGAAGTGGAGGGATGATGATGATGATGATGATGATGATGATGATGATGGTGATGAAGATGATGATGGGAGGGGGAGGGGGGGGGAGGGGAGGGGGCCACTGCAGCTCCCTGACAATCTGGCAAGTTACGAAACACGGAGTTATGTAAAAAAAACAAAAAAAAGGCGGGAATGTGGGGCACGGCGACGAGACGGCGAAAGCCTTCCTTTCGCGTCGCCTCCGAGGGGGAACGCGGGAAGCGAGGCGGTTCCGTGGCGGAGCGAGAAGCGCCCAAGAAACGCGGTCGTGTTCACACAAAGCGGTTTGGCCCCCCCGTCCGCCGTTGCCAAGGCTTGATGCGGCGGTCTGGAGCCGACCATCAAAGAGCAGGCGGCGTGCCAGGCACAGCTGGCATAACGAAGGCTAATGCCCGTGTCAGCGAGTGCACGGCGAGGCCCCATCAAACAGCCCCCCCCCCAGCACAGCCGCTGTTAGAGGGAACATTAAAGCCTTAAGAACCAGCCTGTTCTGGCGCTGGCGCCCATCAGGACGCCCGGGGAGGGGGCGAGGGCGCCGAGGGAGGCCTGGGCGGACGACGGGCCGATCCCTACCGAGCGACGCACGCGGGGCTCGCCCGGATTTCACGAGGCTCCGCCCATCGCCGCCGCCAGCTCCAGATGAGCCGCTCTGACATCGCCGCAGCTTCAGAGCCGGCGACACGGCGCTCGCGAGGGTCGGGCTTCGAGAGCCCGCCGCCATTGATTCGTTCAACCTGTGCGGCGGCGGGACGGGCGCACCCATACGGGCGATCCCCGTCGAAGAGGGAAGCTCACCGAAGACCGACAGACTGAAGTTCCCTCTCCTCAAACCTGTTGATCACTTTATTTACCTCCACCAGGAGGTCGTGTTTTTGCTCCTGTCTGGTGTCTGCCTGTCTGTCTGTGTGTCTGTCTGTCTGTCTGACTGTCTGTCTGTCTGTCCGTCTCTTAGCAACAGAACTCAAAAAGTTCTGGACCGATTTTGATGAAACGTTCAGGATTTGTTGTAAACGTGAAAAGGAAGAACTGGTTTCATTTTGGGGGTGATCCTGAAGAAATCCTGGATTCTGGATCACTTTAAATGTTCGTTAACATTGTGGTAAACGGGGCCAAACATGTTGTTTCTCAATATCTGTTAATTATTGACCAAACCCCGTGAGGTGTGACTCAAGGATGGACAATGGGATCCTCCATCATATTCCAAAGGCTGATCCGGATCTGATCCAGAAGATCTTATTGATATTTATATAAACTTGTGGAGGTCTGAGAACCATCGATCAATTCAACAGCACGAAAAACAAAATGTCCAAGCTTCCTGGGCCTCGTCGTGGTTACTTAAACCCTCATGGGCGTTGACCCGGCCGCCACTCGGGGTCACTGTTGAGCAACGCAGACGTCCACGAGCGCAAACACATGATGTTCACACACGAGGCGGTGACACACAGGTCTGGGGTGGTCGTCGGTCAGCCCTGTCGAATCCGCCTCTTCCCCATGAGGCTATTGAGCGGTTGCTTCAATACCAGTATTGGATTTTTGCTTATTCTGCAGGATAATTGGGCCGAGTGCGTCGAATCCACCGGGGAGTGGTTCAACAAACAAACAGGGCTGCTTTGACTTCTTAATGCCGGCTCAGAACGCATCAGAATTCCTCAAATTGGGAAACAGATCCGCGGATTCGTCTCTCAAACGTAGCAGGTTCTATCCGGTCCGAGTCTCGTCGGCGTTTCAACCCGGTTTCCGTGAGACTCACAAGGTCGTCTCTCTGTGTTTGAACTTCCTGCGGGCGGCAGCGTCAACAGTCCCGCCCGGCCCACGGCGGCCCGTCTCCCCCACCGCACGTTTAGAGGTCGGTCCGAGGGCCCCGCTCGCCCTACAAACCCTCCCGAAGCCCGCCCCCCTCCCGCCGGCGCCGCTCGTTTGAAAGGAAGCTTTGTGCTTTGACTGCTTCCTCACGCTTTCTGTCATTCCGCCGCGCCACCCGGGGGGGGCTGCGTGGCACGCCGTATGCTCCGCGCATCCCTTCCGCCGACGATGACGGACGCGCGATCCATCGGCGGGGGGCGTTCGCCGCCGTCCTGCGCGTACGCCTGCGCGACAGAGACGGATCCTCTTACGTAAACCCTCAGCGACGGCGGAGGTGCAGCCAACGCGCCGCCGCCACCGCCGCCGCCAAGTCTCCGGGCTCTAGTCGCCCCCCCCCCCGTGTCTCCACCGGACATCTCTAACAAAGGCGGGCAAAGTCGGTCCGCCATTTTGGGGTAGATCCTCGGTCAGAGCGTCCGAAGACGCGCGATTGCTCCGTGTTCTCGTCCCAAAGGTGACGGGTTTCCACCAGGACCCCCCCCCCTTAGGCCGATAGCATCACATGGAGCTCCCCTGCTCCGTCGGCCAGGCGGAGACTCCCCGCTTGATGTACTCGGCCGGGTGTCTGCGAGGCGGACGGCGTCCAAAGGAGGCGCAGGTCGGGCTGCCGTACAAGGTCAGGCAGGAGCCGCCGCCGAGTCGCCAACGAGTCCATCGGGAATGTCGCAGGAACGGTCTAAACAGGCGGTCGCGGTGATTAACGGCCAACAGCTCCCGTTCGTCGCGCGTTAACCCACGGGCGACCTTTGAACCAGGTCGAGGCCTGCTGCGATTGCTTCGGCCTTGAGGGACGAGCGCTCATTCGGGGAGGATGGAGACGTGAACCAGGGGGGTGGGAGCCGGTTGGGAGAGATGTTCCCTCATCACGAGGCGTAAACAGACCTGGGGGATGACTCGGGAATCAGCTGTTCCACACAATTAACCAGGTCGCGGTTTAACGGGAATTTCAAGCGGGCCTCATCTGGCTCCGGTTCACCCGTGGTTACCAAACGCCCATCTGGCTCGGCCTCGCCTCCGCCAGGCGCGCGAGCGTCAGCAGGTGGAGCCCGCGAGCGCCGACCGGCGAGGAGGCGGGAGGGACAGACGCCGGCGTCGGCGCCGTCGCAGCGCTGACATTTCTGATTTTGATGTGTAAAATAATACTTTCGATCCCATCTGGGCTCGGCACACATCGGTGACTCACCACGTATTCTAACGGCGGCCTAATCAAGAAGGTTTTTATTGCTGAACTGCGTAATTCTTCTCAGTTTACCATTCAATTTAAATTTATGGGGCAAATTCAAACATCCAGGTACTTAAATAAAGGAATTTTCCATCAATAACACCGATTATTAAATGTCCACGCTGGAGCGGAAAGATTCGTATCTAAAAAGGGTTTGTACGGCCCTAATCTTACTGCAGTTATTATCTCAGAATTTTGTATTTTTAGCCTGTTAAGAACATCCGCAGAGGGGAAAACACGAGGAAGAGAGGAGGACTGAGACGGGATGTGGAGCGCAGGAAAGAAAGAAATGAAGCCAGGCTCCAAATCTAATAACGGAAAACTCCAAAGCAAGCCACGCAGGAAGGGAGCGCTAACGCCATCGATTAAGACTACTACTACTACGGCTGCCTGTCCAGCCCTTCAACTCGTATTTTACCATTTATTATGTAATCCCCGCACGGAACGAAGGTGCTGGTTCATTTCACCAGGACCCTGTTAGCGCTGTGATGACACGGAGGTCAGAGGTCACCCTGAAGGTCATTCCGATGGGTTGTCTGGTGGGGGGGTTACCTTGAAACGTCGGCTGGGTCCAAACCTCCAGTCCTGGCCTTGTTTTAGACCTGCGGCCGTGTGTGTGTGTGTGTGTGTGTGTGTGTGTGTGTGTGTGTGTGTGTGGGGGTAATCTGATTTCCTGATGTCCTCTGATTCCCGTTTTTCTCTCCTCTTTTAAGGTCGGATCCACCAGATGCGCCTGCTTTAACTCCTGGACCCAAGCTTCCCAAACCCTGAAGCCCTGGAAACAGCAGCCCGTGTGACGCGCCACGTCTGCGTCTGGTTCGGCTCCCAACCCTGTTTCTGTGCTTGCAGCGGAACAACGACGCCCCCGGGGTTCCTGCTTGCCTTCGCGGGCCGTTCGGGAAAAATCCCGAAGAATATTCCAGCCGACAAACAACAGCGCCGGCTTAGGCGTTGGCGAGATCGCGATCAATTTCTCGAGGGGGGAAAGAAGGTAATTGAGGGAATGGCAGCGCGTGAGCGTGTGTTTTCTGTGCTTGCTCGTCGCAACTTCCTGAAAGAAACCCCCCCCCTCTCCCGTCCCCCGCCCATCGGAATAAAGTCTGCGCTCCCGCATGTGTGGGTCTGTGTTGTGACAGCGATGGAGAGCAGCATAAGCGCTCCTGAGATGACAAACGCTATTTTTAGCAAATGGCAGCCACAAGCCTACTTGGGCCGAGAGGAAGGGAGGTGAGAGAGGAGGTGGGCACGGGGGAGGAGGAGGGGGGAAAAGAGCGAGGGGGGGGGAGAGGGGAGTAACACCGTAACGGGCTTTCACGGAAACAAAACAGACTCCGGTGAAGACCGGGTTTAGTCCCCGTGACAACCGGGAGATTAGATTGTTGCAGATTACAATATGTGTTACATCGAAAGGGTTTTAACTACATTTATTTTTAATCCTGCGGTTGCTGCCGCATTCACAACCCCACCCCCCAGCAAGTACTGATGGGGCGAACTTCAACGTTTCTATCGGTCACATGTGGCCCGCGCGTCCTCACAGCGGCGGGCTGAGGGCCAGATGATGTCAGCGCCCGTCCTTCGTATCGCTGCGGCCGGCGAGCTGCCTCCCTGCTTTTGTGTCTGCCTCTGGAGCAATAGGAGCGCTCGCTATTAACGCTGCTGAATGGCCACTGGTGCACACACACACACACACGCACACAGGAAAAGCCTTCAGGCGATGGAAGCGAGAGGCAGCAGAGCGGAATCCGGTTGTACAGTACATCTACATTCAGGTCAGCATCTGTGTGTCTGTGTGCGTTTGTTATCATTGGGACTTTGGCCAAAACTTTACTCCTCATCTCTTCTTTTTTTTTCGTCCGGTGACGTTTTCGTGGCAGAGACCTGATAATTATCTACATTTTCCACACTGTGTTTGGAACGGCTTCACGGGAAGAAGCTTTAAAGAGGGTTCAGTCACATTTAATATCATTAACACATCTTTGTAACTGCCCTGCCACTGGGTGGCGCTGTAGGTGCTTCACATGTAAAGGAGGGGGGTTCTTTGACAATACAAAGTTGGTTAAACAGGTTTGTTTAACCCAGGGGTCTCCAGGTCCCCCCCAGGGGTCTCCAGGTCCCCCCCAGAGGTCCGTGAGGCTGCAGGTTCTGGTCCAACCCAGCAGCAGCAGCACCAGACTGGACTCACTTCATCAACTCCTCTGAGTCTTCAACAGCTGACTGGTCAAACTGGGTGAGCTGGACTGGTGGGACCAGAACCTGCAGCCTCACGGCCCTTTGGGGTGGGGACCTGGAGACCCCTGGTTTAACCAAAGGTGGGCAGATCCGGTCCTCGGGGGAGCAACCCAGCCGGGTTTTCTGTCCTACCAGGTGAAACAGCTGTCTGCCCGGTGGGACAGAAAACCCGGCTGGGTTCCGTGCGCGCTGGAGCGTGAACGTTCCAGCTCCGTTTTCACGTCTGTCTTTGGCTGGTAATGAAAATCCACGGGAAAACAAAAAAAAAAAATCCTGCGTGGGGTCACTCCAGCAGCCCCCGAAGTGGATTTATGAATAATGACACGCAGTCAGAAAAATGTCGTCAGGCTGAATTGGCACGTTGAGTCGTGGTGGAATAATTAAATCAGGGCCGGTTTTTGGGCCTCTAGTCGGGACGCAGTTGTTTTGATTTCACTATCGACCGCTGCCAAACGAGCTAAGCCGGAGCTCAGGCTGCCGGAGTTTTACAGAATTTAAATCGAAGAATCTTCGAAGATCCCAAATCCCCGACGGGGCCGCGGAGTTCAAAAACAGACAAACGAGGACGCTGCTGCCTGAAGTCTCTTTTTTTTTTTTTTGGAGACATTGCAGATGATCATCGGTACATCACGATCAGTACGAGGGTCTCGTCGTTGGCGTCTCCGTCAAGCAGAAAACCGAGCGTCCCGTCTTTCCTGACGTGACTTTCGGAGCTGCTGAAAACGTGGAGCTGCTCCCCGCAGGTCGACGCTCCTCCGCTCGTCTTTGGAAGTCGGTAGTTATTCCCGAAAAATGCTGCGAGGCGACAAACCCGTTTCTGCCCGAGTCGTTATCTTCTGGAAAGACTCACGTGTCCGTTTGTCCACGAACGCACCACGACGCGCGGATGTGGACTGAGTACAGATATTGGTCGACGTGCACCGACGTCGGTCGCAGGTGCGTACGCGCCGAGCCCCGGGCGCCACGGTAACCGGAGCAGCGGCGTGGATGGACCCGGAGCTCAGGTGTAGAACCAAGAGCTGCCCCTCCACACGCACGCCGGACGGACGCACGCCGACACCTCGCTCGCTTCATCCTCGGGTTCGACAGATGCAAATGCACGCCGCCCCGTCTCTCCCTGCCTCCCGCAGAATATACGACCCCCCCGCGCCCCCCCACCGCCGCCGCTGCAGAGACACAGACAGCCACTCTTCACAGGAACAATCTGTCCCATTAACGTGAGGTCACAGCAGACTGTTACACCACTTATCAGCCCTCTGGATTTAAATACAGGCCGATCGCTGACAAACTGTTGCCTAGGAACACAACAGGATGCATCAATAATGGGATTTATCCAGGAGCCTGCGGGACCCTCTCCTGATCCGATTGCCCCCCCCTTTTGCGTACAGCTGCAGAAGGTCCTCGGAATTTAACGCATCGGCTTTTTGTGCCGCTGTCTTTCTCTCTCAAGCTCTCGAGTCTCTTTCTTTTCGGTGTCTGGTGGTCATTTCGCTTTATCTGTTGGACGCAACCAAACGTCGTGATGGCGGGGACTCTCTTACGTCCGACCCTGTCCTTCCGCCCCGCCTCAGCTGATGCGTGAGCTCCGATGGCATTCAGAGGAAGCTGGTCGGCGAGGCGGGTCTTACGTAAGGGCGGCGGCCCTCTGGTCACGAAGCACTTCTGGACAAAACGGAGTTCATTCATACGGTGCGTGCACACGAGGGTAAAGATGCCCAGATTGCGCAAGAACGTCGCCCCAGTTCAAGTAATCAGTGTAAACACCATGACTACGGTAGCGCGTGGGCGTCTGGTCGGTTTCACCAGAGCATCGTTACAGGTGCGCCACGTTCCTCAGCATTATTTTTATTTTATTTCTCTGTCTCGAAGCGTCTCCCTGCCTTCAGATGTAAACCGCGGCATGAATCCAGGCTCCTCAGCAGAGATAATGGGATACACTAAGCTACATGTTAGCAGCAGAGGATAATCATCTGGGAGCCTCTCGTATGCCCTCCTCCCTGCTGGTCTCCTGCCAAGATGCACGGAGGCCAACGGAAACATGGAAGAGATGCAGCCGATGGCTCTTGCAGGTTTTATAATCGGAGGAGGGGAGGGGGGGGCGGGGGATCTCCCTCACTGGGTTTTGTGGCCAGATCCAGCTTTTAAATGAGGGCGACTCCCGCGAGAACGCACAGTTTTGGTTATTTAAACCAGCGGACGGCTCGTCGACGCTCAGGCCTGAGCGAGGGCAGGGGGCGCTGTCACTGACGCGACGACTGCAACACTGCGCCATCAACGCCACATGCGTTAAAGTCTGTGATTACCGCCACTTAAGGTGACACCAATGGGAGCTGCTCCATGTTCTGCTGTTGACTCAGCAGACGCCGCGTGTGTGAAACTACCTCCTGTTTTTACATTGAAGAGCCGAGGAGAGCGAGGCAGAGCCGCATGTGTGAGCGCATCAGGACAAATAGAGCGCGTGTAGGCTACTAAACGTGGTGTTCGGTCGGTGTGGGACTCTAACCTTGACATAGAGCTGCTGGAACTCCTCCAGGTTGAGGCGGCCGGTGGGGCAGTCCTTCAGGAAGCCCTTGTACCACTGCTTCAGCTCGTGCTCGTTAAATTCTGTGTTTTTCACCAGGTCCTCCATCACTTCAGGGGTCAGTTTGCTGTTCTGCTTCCCCATTTTGCCTGTGAACAGGAATAAACAGGACCAGGAATGAATCACATTAACACTGCTAGTGAACAGTTGTCCCTTAATAGGACAGGCTACGAAAGGTCAAGACTGGGGGCTGCCTGGAGAATTGCAATCATGCCACCGAGTCCTCTGGGAACAAAGTTTAAGACAAACGAGACGCCGGAAAGGAGGATTTCTCTTCTTTCAGCAGCATCGGCTGGTTCTGTTTTGTCTCCTTCACTTTTAGGGTCTCGGTCTCCAGCTGTTATTTAGGATGCCAACTGGCGCGCGCATGGACGTTTGCTCTGCAGCTCGTCTCCCAACACGGACGACATTACGAGCGGAGCTGTCAAAGCCAGAGGCGTTCCGAGACGTAAAGTAAAAACCGAGGTAGTGTCTGATGTGTTCGTGACCCTTCCCGCTGGAGGGGCTGTCAGCCTCCAGAGACAAGTCCAAGTCGGGCTGACATTCAGAAACACAGAAACGTGGCGTCTCCACTTCGTCGTAACATGACAGCTGAATTATATTCTGAAAGAGCCAAAGGGGAAATTCAAAGCTGTAACAATAATTAATCACTTTTAATTGCTCCAATTATGACACACTGATACAGTTATGGGTAGATTACTGTCGTTAAGGTTTTTTTCTTTTGTAATTAAGATTCCTATTTTATCAGGGTTATAATTATGTGAACTCATCTTATATTTACAACATTCCTGCCTTTCCCCTTCCCTTTCCTGTTTCACCTAAACAGCAGTCAGATGACTTTGAAAGCCAAAATCGCGGCAGAAATAAACTTCTGAGGCACAACGAAACCCCCAAACTCTGCACGCTGCAGCGCACGTTATTTGGGGAGAGAGTCTTTATGAAGACTCCTGCTTTGCCGTCTTACAAGCACGAGGCAGACAGCAGATAATGGCTCCGTGTGGGTGATCAGTTTACTGATGTCAACTTTTCTGCACATCACAGCCACCTCCACAACTGCTGCAAGCTGAAAACGTGTTCACACGGACTGCAAAGCTTCTAAAAAGAGAGAGAGACAGGCAATTCTCCTCAGTAATTATTTGAATCTTACCTCAGAATCTTTTCACCCGTAAATGTAATTTGGTGCTAATTTGCATTTCTCCGTCTTTTGTCTCACATGTGCAGCTACAGATACTCAGAGTCTCCGCTGCCTAATTAATTTACAAGGACTCTTGCATGTTGCTGCACAAACATAAATAATGATATAGATCTTTTTTTTGAGGGAGCAAACAGACGTGCATAAACGCCTCCACACCGCTACAGCACATTATCTCCTCATATTTGTGGCTGATGAGCCTACGTTTGACTTCTCATGGTGCAGTTTGACTATCCCGTGCTTCTTTGATAATCCATCTGCAATCTGAAGCCTTTTTAATAACGTTTTTTTTGGGGGGGGGGGAACTGTCAAAGACGCTGGAGGGGCGTGTCTCAGGATGACTGACAGTAACTGACATGACATCATAGCCCTGATCGGGCTGCTGGGAAAGAGAAGCAGATTCACGCTCCAAAACAAGGTGCTCAGACCTCACATGATCTTTCCAACGTGACATTGTGACAGCGCGATCGCTTCTCTATGAATCAGAATGCCACGCTCGGTCCCAACATCTGATTTTCTGCTGGAATCAGTCAGATTGGAATTCATACTACTTCATAATTCATGCTTCCAGCTTCTTGTAGAGATCAAATACACCGTTGCTAAAGTCTTATAGCCGTTTTCATCCTGTGTTTTGGTATTAAAAATCCAATCAAATGAGGCTCCCACCACTCCTGGCATTGGCTCTGCAAACACCCACACTGCTGTACAACAAAAAGCCATCATTATAAACTTGGCTCCCTTTTTCCTTCATCTTGCCGTCATGTCTTGTCATATTTGCTCTCTCTGATATGAGGAGAGAAAAAATCCACATTCAGGACAGAGAGGATTTGAGTAGAAATTGCAGAATTTTGCAGATGGGCTTGCTGTCTAATATCCCGATAGACTAAACTATGCACAACACACGCTGTTTCACACTGAGAGCACAATATGGACATTTCTGGTATTTACTATTATGAAACATGGTTCTGAGTTGGAAAGAACCTCAGACACAACAAAGCTACCTCTGCTTCTATACTGGAAAAAAAAAATCACCACAGCTGAAAGGCCTGTCAGCTTTTCTGACTTTGAAGAGGAAGTGCATTATGTTTCCATGACGGTACACTGGCTGTCGGGCAGAATATTGTAACATAAACTGCTTTTTAGGCTCCAACAGGAGGCCGACATACACGCCAGACTCGCTATGTTGGCACTGTATATATTAAGATTGCATGTGGCCTGATTTAAATATTAATATTAAACGATAAGGATGTTTTTCTTGCTTTCAGTATGCATAATGCAACTCCTACTCGTGTTTGTGCGTCCTGTGTTTGAGGCTGCATGTCTGTTGTGACTGCACGTGTCCCAGGATGAGACGAGCACCTCCAAGAGGAGCTGCAGCACGCTATGAGCATGCCGTCTGCATATGCAGCAGGTTACTGCACCACACATCATATATTTTTCATGAGAGATTGAGCATCCAGGCTTGGCACAAATGGCGCTTCTAATTGCTCCCTCTGCATGATAACACCAGCGCTGTCCATCACCCATGCTGCTGATGCCTGTGTACGGCATCTGTGTATGTTACATCACAGCATCCCCAGTATTTGATTAACTATCGCGACCATCCAGCCCCTGTCTCGCTTCATATTCAGAACTGGAGATGGGCGAGGTGACGGAAACCCATGCGCCCGCCCAGGCAACGATCTGGAGAGCAGGAATATCAAGGAAAACTGAGGAGGGCACGCCCACAGCCAGGCCAGAGGCTTCCCATCTCAAGCACCAGCAGGCTCCAGGCCCGTGGCCTCGCACGCTCAAGACCCGCCCTCACAACCAAGACGCACCCTGAAAGCTCTTGTGCCAGTGGCTCTAGCGCGTGTGTCACATCGTGGGAGAAATACCGGGGAGTGAAGGGATGAAGCATAATTAATCCCGAGTGTAGAAATCCAAGCAAATCCCACACACCGCTCTTACAAAGTGACGCATTTTGCAGCACGATGTGTCAGAGTCATCGTCACGTACGTGAGAATGCCGCGCAATCATTTTCTCATTTGAATGACCTAATACTGATTTTCGTCCGTCTCGATTTCTCTCCGTTGCTCCATTTGCTGTCTCATCTTTCCTGTCAATGTTCCCTGATATAGCAATAAAGAGTTTTCAAAAAAAAACCCACAATCATTCCTCCGATTGCCAATAAATGTGATAATGGTGACATTCCTCACACATTCTCCAGCTCTGACAGTCCTGTGTGTGTGTGTGTGTGTGTGTGTGTGTGTGTGTGTGTGTGCGGCAAACAAAAGAAAATTGAAAGAATAACTGTTGTGATGGATGCATGCATGCATGCATGCATGTTTTCTATTAAGATTCAATGAATAATTTTCTGTGTGCAATGCGCGCGCTGCAGGCACTTTATTATATTAGGAGATGTGAGGGGGGGTCATTTCAAGACAAACACTACAGGTCGGTCTGCAGCGCGTTGCAGAGCAAATATCAAGCCCACTCCAATCCTGAGTCACAGCCCCCTTTTTTTTCCTCTTGTAGGTCACTGGGGTCACATCCCAGCCAAAACACAGAAACAATGCCACCTGACAAGTACAGGGCAACCCAAACAAGCAGCCGCGCTATTAAAACAGCTAATTTTACACCTTCTCGCTGCCCTCATACCTGCTCCTGATCCAGGCGGGGGGCTATTACATAACCACGTCCCTTCACTATCGGTTGCCAACAGGGGGATGACCTTGAAAACCATGCAGAGCCCACTACGCCCGAGCGAACCCAGTGCAGCTTATGAGCTTGATGAAGGACGTTTTTTCACATCAATCTGGTCCCGGTGTTGTCTTTAAGGGACGTGCAGAGGAGAGGCAGCCTTGTCTGGAGGGGTGGGGGCGGGTGGGTAAGGGGGGGCGGCAAAAAAGTAGCCTCATCACCAGTGAGGTTAGGGCTGAGTGCAGGCTCACCAACATCCCCACCTTCCTCCAGCACACACACACACACACACACACACACACACACAACACCCAGCCTGACAGCATCAGCACCACCTCGCAAACCCGCAAAGTGTGCCTTCAAATCGACAAACGCTTTCTTTTTCTTTTTTTTTTTTTTTATTTATTCTCCTTATTACTGTCGGTTGCAGGCTGGTAGTTGGAGTAAAACAAAGCGGGGGCACAAGTCGTGCAAGTGTGCGTGCAAAAAACGTGCGCGTCCGGGGATCGACAAAACCGCCGTAAAGACACAACCTAGGACACCAAACAGTTGATTATGCACGATAAATATAATTTTCCAGGGGGCAGAAAACGAACGTTAAAACACGAGGAGCATCACCCATCGTCCTACCTTACGAGTCAACGGCAGAAGTCTGATGTCGGGTCCGGTGAAAACACGGGGGGGAAAAAAAGGGGGGGCGAGTCGAGCGTCTAAAGCGGCTCCCCTGTCGAGTAGGGCACCTCTCGGGGTGTCTGGCTGGAATTGGTGGCCGTCCGGAGAGGATTTGCGGCTGTTCGGAGGGTCGACGGTGAGCCGGGCGGAGCGCGTCTGCAGTGTGAGGCTGCTGCGCACACACTGGCGGTGGCGGCGGGGGGGAGAGAGAGCGCTGCCTGCCTACCTCTCTCGACCACTCGCTCGCTCGCTGGATTTGCGGGATTTTTTTTTTTTTTTTTTTTTAAAGCGAAAAATAAATTCAAAATTGTAAATGTTACCCAAAAATAATTAATACGTCGCGTTAAATGTATGAAAATGAGAATGATCGATAACGCGAATTAAAAATTTCGGGTGCGCGAGCTTCCCGCCACAGGGAGCAGCGACGAGCTAACGGTGGCTAAAGTTAGCCGACCCTGTCGCGATTTAAAGGTAAGAAACCGATAAATAAATGTGATTTAAGAGGAGGTACTAAAGTTTCACAGCTTCTTAATTTGACATGTTTTAGTGTCCTCAAATGGGAAGTAATCGACATTTTTTGGGGGGGGTTTCGAAGTGACGTTTATTCAGCATCATTCGATTATTAAAGGCTTCAAAGTACATCAAAAAATATAAACCCGGATTTATCATCAAAATAATAGATTCATCACAAATTATTCCACAAAGTTTGGGTTGGTACGTTTCATTTTGCGACTCTATGACGCATTTTAAAGCGCGCCGGTGTAATGTATGAAACTGGCTTTTTAGCGTATCTTTCAGTTAATATTTACTAAAAATCCACCCAACTTGAGTACTAATATGTGAACGAGTGAGTGACACTTTTTAGCAAAACGTCTACACTGTCTTTGTAATATGATCTGTATTAGAACAGAACTTTATTTTTGTTAAGGGGGTCTTATAAAATCACAAGTCTTGTGACCTCATTCAGTTGTAAGAAGTGGTAGTCAACATTATAGATCATTCATCTGGTGCTTAACATGTTGTCTGATGCACCCATGTTTTTGTTTTTTTTTTTGCTTTAGGTTTATTAGATAAGAATGGAGAAAATGGAGAAAATCATACTGGAAGATGTCCAAGATATGAGTCTCGTAAAAGAGGAATCTGCTTCACCAATCTCTCCTAAACGCCCAAGGACAGATTGGATAGAAAACTGCAGTGAAAAAATCAGGTTTGACCTTTCAGTTACATTTCAGGAAAACAATATTTCTGTGCAGAAGGATGCAGACCTATTATGCACGTCAGAATGTTGGTGCAGTCGACATGAAAAACCTCACGAGCGAGAAGACACTGAAATAACTGCCACCCCTATTACTGGCTCGACATCCTTGCTTCCTGAAAATGAACATGAGGGACCCCCCCTTGTTACTGCGGAGGGATGTGCTTCACTTTTGGTGCAGGATGAACAGCCCGAAGTTACAAAACGTGACAAGCTGAGTTCATACTCACTAGATGATGCAGTTGGGGAATTAGCCAAGTTTCACACTGTACCAGATGCTGCTCCTGACACATCCAGTCACCCTGATTGCAAATTGCTTTTGGAATCACTTGAAGATGAGCCCCCTGGTGGCTGCAATCTTCCAGATGGAAATGGCGATGAAAGGAAAAAGGCACAGTGTAGTGTCCATCAAAGCAAAGTATTCAGCCCTACTTCAGGTGATGAGGAGATCACATGTCAACATGGTTACACTCCTAATGAAAGGCAAAATGACGCCGTTTTTTGTGATACATGGAGTCAGTCCGCTAAAGTTGAACCGTGTATTCAGAAGATGGAAGATGACAGTACTTCTACATTTTTGAGCGATTATACAAACTCATCATTTAAACCAAATGTAGAGAATCAGTCAGGGACGTCGGATCAAGGTGTAAAAATTGAGGAGGAAAAATTAGAATTGCTGATTTGTGAAAATGAATATGTGACAGTTTCTGAAACAAAAGGCCAAGTTAATGAGAATAGTATGAACAAAAATGCCATCCATTGTGAGACTGAATGTGCCGAGGGATCAGCTGTTGACAATGATGAAAATGTGAATCTTGAAGCTGATGTCTTCTCTGGGGCCAAAGGAGAGCACGCTGCTGGCGAGATGATAGCCCAAGCTCGACGTGAAACGGCTGATCACACAGCAGAGGCTCCAGCGCCTGCAAGAATCAGTCAAGAGTCTGCCGAAGGAGATAATGATGTAAGCCCTTTCAGTGTAATTGACCCTGCAATCTGGAGTGAAACTGACAGTGAGGCTGCACGAGGCCGCAGCTCACAGTGCACTGCAGGTGCGGAATTATCTCCATCACTTACAGTCGGGGAGATGAAAATGCCCCTTTTACTGTCGGACTCCACGCTACCACACGATGCTTCGTTTCTCACGCAGACCCGGCAGCTTCATCATCCATGCAGAACGCAGCCGTGTGAAGATGAAAAGGAAGGCTTTTGTCAAACTTGTTCCCCCTCCACAAATGCCACACACCTCAAGACTGGCAACGAGGAACGCTGTCTTTTGGAAACCTGTCGTAGCAGCAGCCCAAAGTGTCCTCCTGTGCAGCATGGAAGACAAGAAAGTCTTGAGACTGTGGGACATTCGACTAAAGAGCACAATCTGTCTGGCTGTATTCATGCCAACCTTGAAAACCTCAAAGCACTAGTGTTTCATGGCTTAGATTCAGAACCTTTAAAAATAGATGGGTCAACCAAGATTAAAAGAGAAGAAAGTCCAGATGAAAATGGAAAGTCAGAAGAAATAATATGTAATCAAGGACACAAAGATGCATTTAAAATGTTAGAGTTAAATAGATTTGGCCACAGATCAGCAAGTACTGTGTCCCCAAATCTGTGTTCAAAGACAGAGATAACAGTGGAGAAAGAGAGAACTGACGAGGCAAGAAGTGTTGGTGGTGAGATATTAGTGATCACAAACAACAGGCATCAGCAAGAAAATCAGAAGCAGGCGGCCATGACTCGGGCATTTCCTGACTGTGTCAGTGAATGTTCAGAGAGAAGCAGAACTGATAGTTCCAGAGATTCGGCGTACACTCTGCCTGCTCGTTGGGATGCAGTTGTTCCGGGGCCACGGGAGGCAAACCCATCGTATCGCACTCCCACCATTGCCCCAGCACTAAACTGTAGTGACACGCTCCCCCCGGTGCCATCTGCCTTCACTTTTGCTGACCGTGTACCGTCCGGGTTTGATACTTTCCAAAGGATCCAGCTTTCATTAGAGGATGATGACAGAAGTGATTATAGCGGGAGTAACAGCCCTCTTCACACAAGCCTGTCCGGGCAGGGACTGCTTTATCACCCCATCCTTGAGGCCGAGAACACCAATCAGCATGAAGTGGCACCAGAAGAGGAAGAGGGAAAGGATGTGGAAAGATTCAAGTGTCACACTGAGAACACAAAAAATGTTGGCAGTGATTACAGTTGTAATGACGTGCCAAACCTTACCACAACACCAATCAGATGGCCTCAGCAGCACATTAACAGCGAATGTGTTGTTAGCCCCTCTGACGTCTGCGATGGGAGCGCAGCCACACATTTGCAGGACGAGATTGAGTTTGACACGAAGAGACAATTTGACATGGTCTTGAAAGAACTGCATCTGTATTTTGAAATCAGCGTGAGCGATTTTATTAGCTCCGGTGGAGGATCAGTACCCGAGCAGTGCAGTGATGTCACCAAAGCCTCGGAGGAAGAAACTTCAGAAGAGTTCTTCGGTCCCGATTTGATTCACCATAAAAACACAGCCTCAGGTAAGTTTAAACAGTGGCTGTGCTTGAACAGTGAAGTACATAAATACACCAGACACTTCAATTTAGTGGCAAACGGCTGGTTTTACCAGCATTAATAGTGGCTGAATGCTTTCTCTGTGTGTGAACTACACTGAGGACTCACCAAAGGTGAAGCTGAAAAAAACCTTTTCTCAGAAAATTGTCACATAACTGTAGAATAGTGAGTCGACAAATACCGAATTGCTCATACACAGTGGTGTGAAACCTTTATTGACTGACGGCAAAGCCGTTATCACAGGGAGGCAGGGACGGGGAGGTACACAAGTTCTATTTCATTCTACTCACAGACACTGTTCCCTCACATGGTGCAGCAAAGCTTATATGCCGGTAATCAACAGTGGTCAATTTCAGAACATCACAATTCCCCACAGGGCTTAAGAA
Organism: Lagocephalus sceleratus; assembly: GCA_911728415.1. Taxonomy (NCBI): domain Eukaryota; kingdom Metazoa; phylum Chordata; class Actinopteri; order Tetraodontiformes; family Tetraodontidae; genus Lagocephalus; species Lagocephalus sceleratus. The sequence continues at coordinate 1,717,690 of CAJVRN010000238.1, read as the reverse complement.
TGGGCAATCAGTCTTTATTGATGCTGTAATTATCGGCAAACTTTGTTGCTAATAATCCACTGACGAGCCATTTGTATTGTGACCTAATCTACTTTAGATGCAGCTGATGGAGAGCATAGCTTGGATCTGTGCGAACGTGATCCGGTTCTGTATTCCACCCGTGCCAGTGGGGACGGAGAGCAGGAGGTGCCCCTCGGCACCCACGGGGAAGCCTCCCCGTCCGTCACAAAGAAACACAGAGGTTTGTTTTTCAGTTGAAAGTACCTGGTAGGTGTGAAAACTATCCACAATAATCTTTTAATGAGGGCCAAGTGTTGCTTTGTTCCGCCCTTTCAAATGCGGTGTGGTTAACTTTGTTTTTCCTTTGTGTTGGGTAAGAGAGTTTCGAAAAGGTGAGCCAGGTTAATTAAGTGAGAAAATACAATTACATTTATTGATTTGTCTTTTCAGATTGACAGAGCTTCCTCTCATGAATGTTCAAATATTCATTCCCTTTTCCCAATAAGCTGCTGTGAGATGATAACACCGCCATGAATGCAAATAAACCGTTAAAGCATAAACAGTGGCAGATTTTGCCACTAACCAGCTGCCTTTTTTTCTTTCAGAGTCTCCGGAGATGGAACTAAAAAGGGAAATGTGGTCGCCATCATTTATGTGTCAGCCGTTCTATGAACAAGTCGTCTACAGTGGGTTCCATGTTCCATGCTCTCAAACTCAGGCCTGAGCTTTTGAATTGATGATTTTGGTGGTGGAATGATGCCTTGAGTTTATTCATGACAGATTAAATAATTTTAATTTAAGAGGGTAAAGGCTGTTGTTTGATGATGCATGCTTCTGATGCTCGTTATTACACAAATGTAATAATAAACTGTCCTGTGAAATTCATGTGTGCAGAGCTACCAGAGCAGCACAAGAGGCTGAAGCCACTGGAAACGTGCACGCGTCCGATCAGGATCGGACTTTCAAAGAGAGCAAGGACCAAACGCCTGCATCCTCTCCACCTGTACAAATGAACATTTCAGAAATCCAGGTGACGTGAGTCAGTGTCAGACTTCCGGTTGTGTTGTTCCTGCTCTGTAGAATGATGTTCATGTTGTGCTTTCTCTCTGGTTTCATGAGTAGAATGTTTGAAGTTGACTTGGAAATTCTTTAACCTCAGTCTGTCGCTGCAGGAATGTGTATTTGCATCACCTCTGTACACAAATTGATTCTAACAAAAATGCTTTCTATTGTTGTTTCCATATCTGAGCAGAAACAGATTCAATGCTATTTTATTATTTATTTATTTATACACTTGCTCTCAATGCTATTTATATACATGGTACTTTTTATCTATATTTATATAGATTCAAACATGTTTATTGGATGTAAATTGAGTTTAAAAGCTGCTGTGATTTTAAATTCTTCCGTTTTTGAATGTAGGTGTAAGGATACAGCGTGCTTGTTGTTCCCGTTGTGTGTGGGCATATTCAAACCTCATTATCTTCTAGTTCTTTTATCGTTGATAATGTATGGAACGTGTTCTTGAGCACTTCTGTAGGAGGTTAGTTGGCCATTGAATTAAACTGCACAATTGTATTTAAGGACACGTTAGTCATCTATGTGCTTTGTGTGACTGCCACTCCTTGCTGAAATGGGAAGCTCTTTTCAAATGAGGCAGTCCGTCTTTCTCCTCATGACACAGACAGATCGGCAGAGTTTCAGCAGAGTAACACAACAATAAAAATTAATGAGCTACTGCAAAATTAATTCCCGCAAACCTTCCGGAGTAACTGTTTCAGAAATTGGCAGATTTGTTTGCGAGCTGCAGTAGACCACATTAAATGTTAACACGGGCTCAGCACTTTCTGCCCCACCGGTGAGCCGTCAAAGGGATGGCTCCAGTTATAACGCTGCTGCTGTCAATTTGCTGCTGCTCGGGCTTGTTTACTTGCTGCCATCCACAGATCCATAAATGTGAAGGGAATGGGTTTGTTACATGGTTAAGCGAGGTGGGTTTGCTCCAGCTTCAGCAGGAAAGGGCCCATAAGCGATGGCAATTTGGCTGCCTTTTTGTAGAATGAATACTTTGGCCATGCTGTCGGTCCGTATTCTGTTCATTTTTCTCTCAAATGCTCTGACTGACGCTTGTTTGTAATTTGGAATAACAGTTTCCTTTCATGTCCTGAATCAAAATATTGGGATTTTCTCTCAGACTTTTTTGGGGGTAAGTGTTTTATTTCTGTGAGTAAGTTGCCTCAGCTGGCAGACTGGCAGGTCCAAATCAAACAGGGGCAACACCGTTGCGTGTCTTTCCAAAAATAATTGGATTCAGATGATACGCGTTCAATCTGCCTCTTTAATCAGGCGCAGGCTGTGAAGGCTGGAGGAGGTGGGATGGAATATTTATGCCTTTGTTAGATCTATTTGTGTGACTCATATGGATCCAATTTTTGAACTGAATCACTGCAAATTGTGTTTTCACCTCACATTAAAACAAATACATTCAGTTGTGTTCATGACGGCTCCACAAGCACGTTATTAATATATATTATTACCATCTTTAAGGGTGGTTTTTACCACCTTTAATGAGCCCAGATTTCCTCCCGCTGCTGCTCCAAAGTGTTGTCCATCAGTAATCTCTGGGTTTAATCGGCGCTTGACTTAAGGTGCACTAGAGTGAGTTACATGTGCACAATTCTTACATAATAGTATTACACATGCATTGTTCCGGGGGTGGGGGATAAATTCCAGATTTGGTAAATGAATCATGGGAAACAGCTTGATGAGGACACAGCTAGGATTGGTTTGGCATGTTTGGAAGTATGTGGGGAATTTCAGAAACCTTCATAAAAAATGAAGTTTTAACAAGCTCAGTTACATTTTTTTTTGCCTAAATGAATAAATGCAGTGGGCTTGTGCATATTCATCGTTATTATATTAAATACTAGGTTTCCTCAAACTTCATCTTCCTTGCAGTGTAACATAAAAGAGATAACAGAGCTTTAGGAACAGCGGGGAGTCTCTGAAGGCTCCCACTGAAGTTACTTCATGACTCAAACTTTCTTCTCTGCCCCCTGAGGAAAACGTCACTGTATAATTAATTTACAACAAATGACGATCTCCCAGTGTTACCAGGGACGGTGCATGTAAAACAATACCAGAAATGAAACCTGGCAGCCATTTACATTTTCCTTGTTTTTAATTTCCACCCCCCCCCCCAACTGAAATTAAGGGGATTATCCATGCACGCATTTGTTTATTTTCATTAGGCTGAATGGGAGATGGGCATTATCCCAGCATGAAGGTCCAAGTAGCATTATTATGTTCACAGAGAAGAGATAACTTTGATCAATACGCACACCTCCTTTTCCCTCTGCCCCCCTTGAATAATTTCCATGACATGTGCATGGAGGAAGTGCCACCGAGGCCTATACTTGAAAAGCTATTACTGGAAAGGATAATTAATGGGGGTTCAACCAATATGCCAATGAATTTGAACTTCTTGCAAGTGCCTTTGTTATATTAGTTTGAATGCATTTGGGGGAACACGCAATGTTCTCAGCAGACATAAAAATAACAGTTTGTTTCTGCTACATTATAAAGTGGGAGTTGTTTTGCCACACCGGTGCTTCCTGGGCTCCGTCTGCCTCAACAGGTCACTCATCTTTCACGAGCCGATGCATCTTTACTATCAAAGAAGCAACTGCGTCGTCAAACTGCAGCGGGCGACTACAAAGTCTTTTTCACACACTCCAGTTCTGGATATCACGCACTCACCAATGCTTAGCCTGTGTTTATTTGTTGCCCTTTTTTTTCCAGATCAATACCAATCACCGGGCCACAGAAGCTGGATTAGAGGATCGACCTGTACTAAAAATATCTGGAATATCTTTTGCCTCTCCTGCACTGTTCTGTAAATATCACCAGAGTATCCATCTCTGGACGTTCCTGAAATTTCCTTTCTTGCATTCTTCCATATTATAAGTGCATTACATTTTAATGTAATGGGAGTGAGCTAAGGAGCAGGCCCAGCTGAGTGCATGTTCAGTGTGGGATAATATTGTATGCCTGAGCTGTCAGGAATTCCATGATTTATTCCAGCTAACATGTAAATACGCTCAAAAGTGGGCCACATTTGACTGCCCTGCTCCTGGACTGAGCAAAGAGGGATTTTACACTCCACTGTTGTGGCACAACTTTGCATTGTTGTTTCTCATGAAAAGCTCTATTTAAATTGGTGTTTACTGCACAGGGAATCTGTCCGAGTGAGCCACGGCGGTCCAAAATTCACAGAACCAGGATCATCTGGAGTGCAACCAGATGGACCGGACAAGTGGAGCCCTTAAGTGTTCTAGTTCTGTGAGTAAAACTAACATTTATTTTACCCATAGCAGTTTTGATGATTACCCAGAATGTTTAAGAAGGAAAATCTGAACGTGAAAACATTTGGGTTTATATAAAGAACTATCCTCAAATGAACACTTACCGTTAATGTGCTGTGAGAATGGACCTTGTTGCCATTTTCTTCTGTATTTCAGCTGAACTTTATTTCTTTTTAGACTTAATACACAGACTTTTTTTTTGAGTAATTATAAACACATAAGTGATTACTCATTAAGAACTGAAAATTAACAACCTCGCATTGTCATAACACCACAGAGGAGTGTTTGTGTTTGTTTTTGTCCATATCAGTCCACCACAGGCTGCAGTCTAACACATTGCTTCCATATACATGTTAATTTGGGTTGATAGTGGGTTGAGCTCTGGGTAACATCAGACCTTTGAGTCAGGGGTTCTGCAGTCCTGAGTGTGTTGATGGCAACTCTAACAGTCATAAAGTGAGACGTTTGAAACTTTTTTTGTATAAATAAAAAATATATTGCATGTGGTGCTATTTCTGTGGAATATATGAGAATATTGAGTTAATTGACGCTAGTTAAGACGCTAGTCTTCCCAGTAGTGCACAGATTGGGAGAGCTTCTCTCACACGGTTAATCATGGTTGGATTTCCAACATCAGATGCTGATGTGGGCATCGGTAGGATGTGAACACTGAGGCAGATGGTTATTTTAGCGAGCTGAATTCCAGATGAGTGTGTGGAGCCTGAGTCAGGCCCAGGTCCTATCAGCTTAAAGATCGTAGGTGGGGGCCATTTAGTAATGTTCTGAATTAACAAGTGCCAAAATCTCTCATAATTCCATTATGGTACTTCATTACATGTATGCTGCAGCACTATTTTAATCCACCCACACTCTGAACACTGGCCTTTTGTATCCTAGCGGTCTCTGGGGTTCTGGTTTGAAGCAGAACTCTGCATTTGCTGTTCAGGTATGCAAAAATGCACAAATAATCCTGGCATTCCAAAGACTGCACAGTTCACAGATGCTTTACACATCCAGTACAGATTTTATGGCATGCTCATGTCGACTGATAAAACAAGGTTATTTGACATGTGTTTCAGCACCAAAGCACAGTCACTGAGCTGACGCGAAAATGAGGGGCTGTCATACATTTACAGCAGGCAGTGACTAATCTCTGTCTGCCTTTCAGCTAACCTCACAGGCATGATAGGAGATTAATCTGCAGAGAACAGCCCGGGAATATTTCTCCTCATCTGAGATAACTCCACTTTGTGTTGTTGGCTGTCTAGACTAAACGGCAGATAGTTGCTTGTTTCCTGGACACCGCGGTGAGTGTTGAACATTTTAGAGAGTTTTTGGACACAAGTTAATTAGAGCAAAGACAGAAGCCAGTGAGCGACAGTGACTCACCATCATCAAGAACATGTCAGGCGCTCTCAGTCAGTTTTGCCAAATGATGAATGAGTAATGGCACACGTGATAATAAAGCCAAATGATTGTGTTAATACCAAATAAACATGGGGGTAAATAAGGAGAAATTTAAAGCCGACTTGATAAGTGTAGAGCGCAGCGTGCCCTACCGTCTTCCCTGGCAGGATGACATAAATAGAACAGAGGAGCGAACATGGGTGATTTCACTAATAATGGCCCTGCTGGAGATCAGCCTACCGCCTCATCCACGACGCTGATGAGAGCAGCAGAGGCAGGGCTGCGACACAAACGGGCAGGCTTCTCTCAGGTCGATCATTCTGCTGTGCAGACCTGATCTCTTAACTGGAATAATCTGTGCATGCAAACACAGCCAGCGTCATGGCGTTAGAGTCACACTAAAGGACACTTTCTCTCTACGTTCATTCACCAGAATGTGTCACTTTGCCTCATAGGTTCCCACTGGTGCTAAGTTAATTAGGTGTATGCATTTCAACTGCAGGGGAGAAAAAGCTTGGCAGTTAAATCGCTTAAATTGTACCACATTGATCTGACAAGTGGGTTCTCCCCAGATTCCCTGCATGATGCTCATTCCATCATTGATCTCCGGGCTGGTGTTCCAAAACATTTGGGACAACCTGGGCCCGAGATTGCGGCTGCCGCTGTTGCCTTTGCTGTTTATGCACACAGAAATGATGGATACGCTTCCGATACGCTGTCAGGTGATTTGTGGCAGCAGACACCCAGTGTGACAGATGAGATGGAGTCAGGTGGAAATGACTGATTGTATGCAGGAATAGGAGCATTGCTGTTGTGTTATTGCGCCATTCTGGGAAATCTATTGCTGCCTAGATCTGATGGTCACAACAAATAATGCCAGGAGCTGAGAGGGTAATTTAACATTTCAGAATTTATAACTGAAGTGCTTTCTGTAGCAGCCGCAGAAGGGGGTGAAGGCAAACACTTGTCTGCTACATAACGCATTTCAGGTCCATTTTCATGTCCCTTTTCATAGAATCTACATAAAATTAGACATCATGTCACCCTCAAGTGCTTATATAGGTGTCCAGCAGTCGTATTCAGTTGTGTCATCTAAATTTGACTTGGCTGAATTCCTTTTAAGCAACATAAAATCCTCCTTTCATCTCCTCTATGGTGCTATTGTTCATGCCTCTCCCCAGTCCTTGTGTCCCACGACGGGGTGGCGTGTCATTAGGAGTGTGAAATGCTTCGACCTCTGCCGGAGGTTCCGTCGATACCCTGACCCATGATCACACCCCCCCAATCAGCTTTCTCTAACATCACCACTGGGATTAGCTTATTTGTCACCAGAAAAATAGAAGACGGCGATGTTTTCAGAATCAATGACCGTGTCGGTGCAGCCACAAATAGCTTTTATCAGAAAACGCAAAGACAGATGGTGTCATTGATAAAATGTGACAATCTGGGGTTAGATTTATCATCAATTTAACACTGGTTAGTGAGTGAGGAGTACACTATACTGTTATTCTAATTATTTTTCTGAAAAATCGCCCTCCTTTCCAGAGAGTCGACCAACAGGGAACCACTGCTGCAATGCAGCAAAACAAATTGCAAGAATCTATTAAGTGATTGTGAGACTCGGCTGATTCATTGTTTCTCACAGTTTTGGTTGCATCTCTTTGTCTATGGTGGAGTCTTAATAAAGAGGTAATGACTCAGAAACACAAGCGCTCTGGCAGAGCACATTCAGAAGGCGAACAAACACCTTTCTTGTATACATCAAGGTTGTAAGTTTCAAGGTTCAAGCTCCACATACGCCACCTACACAGTTGTGCACCCTTTTTCCAAAGTAAAAAACATGCTTGTTTTTGGTGCCGCGTAGTTTTTTGAAGACAGGGATGAAGCCGCTAATGCAAAACAGGAAAGGATACCTTCATCTGAACCTCCCGTAAAACATGAGGAGCTTAATCCTCTGTCATTTTGGAGTTGGCTGTTGTCATAGAAGCTTATCAAGACTCTTCACGGAGCCGACGAGATTTCCTTTTGCTGTTACAGTCGAGTCTCAGAATTGAAGTCAATCACGCATCTATTTCTAGAGATTATATTTTATTTAGTTCGCTCTTAAACAGCACGAGGGCCTGAAAGGGAAAATAGCAAATATTTAAAATAAATTCTCCGTGCTTTCAGAGGTAAACCATAAATGTGAGAAAACGTCTCTGTTGTGACTGTCATCCCGGCGTGCCTCAACGTCAGGTGAGCGTAAAATAAGGAATCACCTACAGTTTGCGGGGTTAGATCTCGGCCACCTCCAGTCTCTCCAGCAACAATTTTTCAGGAACATAAATCACAGCCGCCAAGCTGTCGGACACAATAGACACACACGGCACAGTACAAAAGGGAAATCGTATCAGCACGCAGCCAAAAATCCTGTCAACAGCCCAGGTTCGTGTGTGTGTGTGTGTGTGTGTGTGTGTGTGTGTGTGTGCCGTGAGCACACACTGCAGAGGACTGAGCACAATCAGCTTACGGTCAACAGCAGACATGAAAGCGTTTTTGTTCTTTTTATTCGGGAGCATAAATCACGGGGTGACAAAGTTTGGCAACAAAAAAGAGCCGCGGATGAAATTTCACATCAAACCTGCCAGCAAATTCTAATTTATACCCATCAGGTCGGCATAGGACTGATTGCCATGGTAACAGGCCACGTGCATGTGCCCTCCTCCCCTCCCACCGTGGAAGAGAGCTGATGCTGGGTTGTTCAGCCTGTTCCTTTTTTCCATCAGAATTAGTTTTACGGGATGTTGAATAGAATCCACGAGAGACATCACACCTCCAAAGCAACACTTTCCGTCTCTTTCTCTCTGTTTATCTCATTCTTCTATAATCTCTCACTTGTTATCAGCCGCGGTATCTCTCTGTTTCTCACCCTCTCGGCAAAAACAGGCTAGGTGTTGACACAGGAAGGGAACTAGGCCGAGATGAGCCGCGGTCCAAAGCTGATGCTTATTTCCCTGCTGAGCGCTTCGCTGATAACGCTGCGGTTTGTTGACGATTTGACCTGTTTATCTCTCATTTCAGCAGGATGGATTTAATAGGCTGTGGTGTAGAGAAACCACAGGAGTTGTTGTGGGCTGAGAGAAATCACTATTATATTAATCATTTTCACATCTTCTCTCTGGTGCGCTCTATAAACAAAGGATGGTACCTTGCAGAGATCACACCGCTGAATGAACGGAGCGCGCTCCCACAACTGCATGACCCTGCAGTTTAATCCAAACGCTCTGATATTCCCAAGACAAAACCGTTCTCAGCGCAAAATGTTGAGCCTGCGTCACCGAAGTCGCATCCAGTTTGCGACCGTGTGACACTAACGCCTCGGATTCATCAGCAAATGTTGCTGCTGAAGTGCGCCAGAGCACAAAAGGGAGGAGTAAATAGCTTCATTGTAACCTGGGGTGGTGGGTGACGGCCACTCGGGCTGAATTCAGAAGCAGCTCGGCGCTCGGTTGTCTGTTGTTTTTTTTTTTTCACGGGCGCCTCGTCAATCACCGAGCAGCTCACACGAGACGGGCTTTATCTGTCTGAATCCCGTAAATATTCATCCAAACAAAACACCTTCTGCGGTGTTTGACACGTGTCGGCTGACGTTCTGCCGGTGGACGCTGAGGCTGCGCAAATGATGTGTTTGGAGAGTTTCCCAGCGCTCAATAGAAGTAAAACAGCAGACATAAATATTGACACCTGGCTCAAAGGCACTGCAAGCGCTAATCCTGACCTCATAAAATGTTTGTTGAAATATGGATAAGGAGGTTGTCCAGCTTTACTGCCAGTGTTGACTGGATTTTAAGTGGCTGAGATCAAATCCCATTTCCAGCAAGCGCATGGAGGGAGAGTGGGCTATATCCGACCAGTGCTACAAGGCACAACCGCACGGAGGTCCATTTGGGCCCGGATTGCATTTACCAAAGTACTCTTCAGGTCCAACCACAGATTCTGAGCTGTTGGATGTGAGAAAATCAGGATGGTGCTGCAGTGGTATGCTTTCACAGTACAGATATAGATAGCAGGAGTGACAGCTCTAAATGCCCACTCTGTGCCCATCTACAGTGTACCATCAGAACTCAGGGGGCCCACGTGTTATTTAGATAGCGCTCTACCAGGGGGAAGAATAACGAGGACTATAAAGACAAAGGGTGAGGAAGGGCGTTGTGACGTCGCTGTAGGTATCTTAAAGCTGCCTTCGAGCTCACTCCGAGTCACGATGAAACTTTAATGAAGCCGGGCTCCCGTTGCATTCCGGCGCGCGCTCTCGCGCCCCCCCCGGATCAGGCGGTTTTGGCTGGAGCACGCCCAGAGGTGTGCGCTTCAAACACGAAGAAGCAGCAAATAAGTGAACCGCGGTCACGTGGGCTTGAACGCGCTGCCTGGAGCGGCGGCTTTTACAGGACGGAGATAATGGTGGAAGGTCTGACGCCGCGTTTGTTCTCGTTCCGCTGATGGACACTGCATATCTAGTTAAAACGTTTAATTAGAGGAGCAGAAAGGCACCCTGCGGGGTACCCTGGAAACCAGTGCAGACACACAGAAAGGCCGAGATCCTGGAGTTAAACCCAGACTCTTTTAAGAGGCAGCTGCAGACCCTAGCAGACGTGAACACAGACTGAATGCTGCACTTTTGAAGCTGTCACAGGATCATAAATGTAGATCACTTTTTCCCTTTCCTCCCCCCTCTGTTTTTGGATCCCTCTGTGCTCACCCCTTGATGGTTTTCTTTGGGCCTGACTAACATTGATTTGTCCCCCCTCCTGCTTCCTGCCTCCTTTGCTGCCATTAATCAATCAGCTCTGAGACCATCATAACGATTCTCTCTAACTATCAAATATATTTAGATATGTGTCTTGATCAAATGAGCCTCATCGCTTGTCCAAGTCTTTCCTTGTTGGAACGGGATCGTCGTTGAGGGTCAGATACAAAGAGACGAGTTTCTTTTTTACTATATTTAGAGTTTGTTTGCTATTTTTGCATCTGTTCTAAATGTGGATGTGCTCTTTCTACAGTAAAAGGAAAAGTTCCTCCATAACCAAATTGGTTTCTAGTCATTTCCAAGTCACTGGAAATCTTTGTTTGTGTCACCAGTCAGAGAGAGACAGAGTATAAGATAAGTTCATATATTTTTAATAACATTCTGCCTACATTTCTGTCATTCCTGTGTCAGTTTGATGTTTTGATGAGTCACCGTGAACCGATCACCTGTGTGGGAGGAGAATGAGTGTGTGGCTGCATTTTTCTTCATGTTCTCAGTCCTGTTCTTTTTTTTTTTTTTTACTTTTCAGACATTTTTGGCCATGGCTGTGAAATCAAACTCATGAGAGGATGAATGATTCCCAATCCACCGGTGGTGCTTTTAATGCTGCGGCTGGTTTTGATTAAAAAAACACAGAAAATCACAGAAAAAGGTGGGTTTCTTCCTCTAAATTTGAATTTGCTGACAAAGTAGGTGTCTGACAGCCAGATGTTGTGGGCACACAGCAGCGATGAAACAACTCTTTACTCTATTCAAAACCTCCAAACACGGACAGCGGAGTAAAGTCACGCTTCCGAACCGTGCATGTCCCAGCGCGCACGTCTGTGGACACACAAACCTACAGACCCCAATATAGATGAAATTTACAGATGCAGAGGCCGGGCGGCCTCAAATCAGATTATGGCTCACCAGCGTTCAGAGTGCCAGTGAAGATTTATGATAACTCAGAAGGCTTTTTTCTGTGTCCCTCTCAGAGCATTAAAACCCTGAGAGTCTCAGCAGAGTCTGTCCCTGCTACATCACGCGTCGACTGTGCGCTTTAGCTTCTTCCAAGCCTCAGATTAACTAGACAGACAGTCATCTACAAATGTTTTATTTTTTGGTGTAAAACTTTAATATGAATCGCCTGTAAAAACGTTGTTTATCTGGACGTTCGGCAACAAGAAAATCTGAGATGTCATGCTGAGGGAGGCAGTGCCGTTCCTCTTCATAGGCCACTGAAGGAAGCAATAGGAAGTCCTTTTTATTTATGTTTTTTCTTTAATCAATTAGTCAATTAAACCCCCCATGAAAGGCAGCCGAGACTTCCATCACCAGCTAAAGCAGACGCGATCCTGCTGTGGGAAAGCTGATGTGGAGTCGGTCCTCTGGTTTGTTCATTTTTCTTTATTCTCTCGCAGCCTCACACCCTTGACTGATGAGCTTTTAATGAATGTTGAAAATAGCAGCTCTGCCGGCGGATGTCGGACATGCAAACGTGGTCTTGAATGCTGATGGCTGGAGCTCAAACAAGCGTTTTGATCCGACCCAAGGACCTTCGAGCCTCCTAGAACCACAAGACCTAAGTCGCTTGAGATTTCCGAGGCGCCTTTTGGTAACCGGAACCACGGGCCACTGGTAAGGGAGCCCTGGATGTCCCGAATGGAAGCCCAGCCCGAATTCTGAAAAGGCTGAACCTCGCAGATGGTCTGTCTTACTGGTGCGGGAGCCAAAGCCAGCGAGCACTGGTGCTGAAATAAGGCGACGCTGCAAGTGAGAGACAGGGAGACATTATCTCTGCACGGACATTTTTCTACATGACACCGCGGCCGTAATGTGTTTTTTCTTAACGTATCGTCTTATCGAACCACCCGCCCGCCCGCCTGCCCTTTTTTTTTTTTTTTTTTTCCACCCTTCAGAGGCGGGCAGATTGGGTTGAAATGAAATCACACTGCTCGTCTCCCCCCAGGCCGCGCTGGACTAAACCAAAGCGCTGAAGAATAGCGTGCAGCCTGTCTCTTCAGTCCTGGGCCGAGCTGTGGATCTCCCTCTGCTCCCTCCGTCCGTGCGATTTCACCATTTATTTATTTTTTTATTTCCTCCTGTCCTTCGGCCACTCCAAACATCATCATGTGAGTGGGGGGGGGGCGATGAATATTAATCATCTCCCGGAGATGCGCGTGTGTGCTTGTTTCCATTCCCTTCTCAAACATCAGCAGCCCTCTCAGGGATGCCCACCCACGCACGCCATTAGAGCCCCACCAATGCCCCAGTGTCGTGCCAATTACACGCAAAGCCATCTTGAGGAGAAAAGGGCTGGAGCACAAACAAACCAGATGTTTTTGTGGAGCAGATTCATGCTTCTGAAACATATTAATTTTTTTATCACACAAAAGCAAACATTCAAGCGGCGATTTCAGACGTAAAATATTGCATTAATGTCTTTTAACGTCCATTAAAAGGTGCTGCAGCTGGCATTGATTTGACTTTCAGTAACCCAGCAGAAGGAGCTGTAAAGGGGCCAAGTCCTTTCCTGTGGCAGCTGTAATGGATCATAATAATGTTCAAGAAAATGGGCTGCAAAGTCCATCAGGGCTAGATGGATCTCAGTGTTTTAGTTTTTTTTTTACACTGACCGATTCACACATTCGTCATTGCGGTTTTCTCCCGTAGAGGTTTTAATTAAATATATGAGCCCAGTTATCGACATCAGCTCCTCAGATTATCAGATTTGTAGTCTCCTCAGCTCACGCTCTCTTGTCCGTCGTGTTATGACCAAACATGGGATGATATGGGCTGTTTATTTTGGTCCCCTCTCCAACCTTTGACGGCGTAAATAATAGCAGTGCAGCTCGGTGAAAGCTCCGTTCAGGAGCAGGAGACGCGGTTTGATTCCGCTGAGTAAGAAGACTCGGTTCGACCCGCGGTGCTGCTTTTTCACTGCAAATACCTGAACAGTCTGAGGCGTCCTACCTGTGACCCGGTCCAGAAATAAAGCGCTGGCGGCTCGAGGCGGTGCTCGGGCTGACAAAGTGAGAAACGCACGCGTGCGCTCGCGCTGTCGGGACGCGTCAGCGCAGACACGGCGACATCAGCACCTCTGACGGTTTCCTAAATCTGGAGTTTAAGCATAGAATAACACGTAATAATCGCAAAAAAAAAAAAGACTGAAAGTGATTTAAAACAAGCGCTGGCTCCCGCTGTTTGTGAGTCATCGCTGTAGATTTTCTCCTGTTAAATGTCACCGGCAGTATTTCTCCACAACAGCGAGGAGAGTGATTTCTCCAGTGACTCATCTGTTTAAGTAACTTAAATTGGCGATAAAAGTAACACCCACTGGTGAGCTCTTTTGTCTGCCATGGCAGCCTCTGCTGAATTCTCACAATAAAGTGTGTCATTGTTCAGGGGGGTCACGCGGAAGCGGGCTATTTTTACTGCGTCTCGTCTGGGAAGAGAACCCTACCGAGAAGCCCCATCATCTGGTGTTGTTTTGTACCAGCAAGAAACATTTGGATAAAAAGTTAAATTAAGTCGATCTCATGAGGAGATTATCTGAGAACAGAGGGGATTACAGCAAACTATTTGGCTGGGTTCTGTTACGGTGTATGTTTTAATCCCGAGTGATACTTCTATTAACGGCCTCCTCGTCAGGCGCGTCAAGAAAGCGGGAAGTTTGGGAGGACAGATGTGACTGGATCGGCCCTGACGTGCCGCGCCGCGCCGACGGATGTTACCCAACGGGTCCGGTCTGACGGGCAAATGGGGGCGAGGGCTCCGGTGACAGCTGATCTGCCGTGGGAGCGGTCGTGTAATTGCTGCTGGGCGTGGAGGAGCGAGAGCGGGCCGACGAGACGCAGCCTCACAGCGCGTCTGCGGCTGCATCTTCACGCTGGTTTTATCTGCTGGAGAACAAAACCGGCTCCAGCGAGACCCTTGAAATATGATTTCACTGCCTTTTTCACCGCAGTCCAGTCAACAAAGACGCAGACGATGACCGATCCGAATCACCCGAGTGCTTTCACTTTGATGAAATCACGACTGGAAATGCAAATTATGGATAAAGGATCCGTGTAGGTCGGGGGTGTTCCCCAGAGGGCCGTGAGGCTGCAGGTTCTGGTCCAACCCAGCAGCAGCAGCACCAGACTGGACTCACTTCATCAACTCCTCTGAGTCTTCAACAGCTGACTGGTCAAACTGGGTGAGCTGGACTGGTGGACCCAGAACCTGCAGCCTCACGGCCCTTTGGGGGGGGACCTGGAGACCCCTGGTGTAGGTGAAGCCACCTGTAAGAGGGGACTGAGTGAGGGTGCTGAGTAAACGTGAGACCTCTGCCTCGATTCACAACACTTCCCTTCCTTTTGGGGAGACGCCTTTGTGTCTCAGCTCGTGCGTGTGGTCGTGTGTCGTAAGTGAATGATGTGAACCTCTGGGGCTGCGTGAGCGCGCTGAAAGAAAAGCCAATTACCACGTTGTGAAATATATCTAATGGATCAATAGTGAGACGCAAGACCCTATCAAACGTTTGCATACCTACTTAGATGTTATTTCAGCATCTGAGGCTGCAGGCCTTTTATTGTGTTTGCCCGTGTGTGTGTGTGTTTGTGTGTGAGCCCCACGGGTGTGTGTAAGCACTAAGAACCCAAGTGACCACAGTGCAGAGCAGCAGTTTTCCCAGCAGCCTTACAGCCTGATTGCCTGACCTCCATCACTTCTGAAAGTGCTCCCATCCATGACCTGTCTCCACTACATCATACAGAAACACACACACACACACACACTGCAAACACACTCCTTTTATACTCTACTGTAGACAGAGGGCGGTGGGGAGGGGGAGTGAATGTATACTCTCACTTCTGAGTGTCGAGTTCAGAACAACGCGCACTCGAGTGATAGCGCCGCTTCTCTGTGTGTTGCTCATATTAAAAACATGAGTATGGTTTATTTTTGGCACAGGATCAAAAGGGCACATACATACACACACACACACACACCCAAGAAAAACTAAACAAAAAAAAAACGTGTTCTTGCACGCAGCATCTTCTTGGGCTGAGCGTTAGTAGAAAGCAGGATGCCAGAGAGCGAAGCTCGACAGCAGCCTGCACGACTCCAGAGTGTGTTTGTGCGAGATAAACCTTGACGGGCGAGTTTCGCCGCTCATAAAACGTCTGGTTTCTGGTGCAAACAGGCCTCGGTGACGCGTCGCTTTACCTTTAACTGCTTTGTTTGAGCAGCCTGGGCCTTGCTTCTCTGTCTGGAAGGCTGGATGTGCACTGTATGTGTTTCCATACATCAAAACAATCGTATATCGATGCTTTAATGCTCAACGCTGATCCAAAAGGAGCTGCTCCACAGTGAACCTGAAAAATCAATTCGTATTACGCAATAACGTGTTTGCACTAATGATACAATTGGACTAACATCAGCGGGACTGGAACCAGCAGGAGTAGTCACATATTTGTCAGATGGACACTGGAGGTCCAGGAAGCTGCTCCGTCGTTCTTACAGATGTGAACTGATGAGGTCTGGGGGGGGTGCTGCTTTTTTCTCAGGCTTTTGGATGAAGGCTCTCAGACAACGTCTTATGTAACTCTGCTGTGGCTTCTTTGTTGATGTAGCGTTAAATTAGAGTCACTTCTGCTCGGAGAAGCTATTGGGTTTGTTTTCGTTCTGCTCTGCACCTGCGTCCGCGTTGGACGGTTTAGTCGGCCTTCTCTCTGCGTGACACGCGGCGCGGCGCGCTTCACGCAGACACACCTCCCTTACGCTGATATTCCTGTCAAACCTGGGTTAGGCTGTTAAATATTAAAGCTTGGTGTTCGTCTTCTCTGCAGGAAAGTGGCATTTTCTAAATTCCAAACCTGACTCCCGAGGCGCTGCCGGGCCTGACAGCTGGGAACAACTGGACGGCTCCGCTGTGAGCTGCAGGAGATCATCTGTGCTCGGCGCGCTGGCATTAGAATTCGACTTCCACGGCATCGGTGATTCACTCCCCGCCTTGCTGCTGGTTCGCTCACCCACTCACTTCCTCTCCTGCGCTTTCTTCTCTCTCGCTTGCTCAGTCACTTGTTTTCTCATTCACTCACAAGCTGACTCACACCGGGCAGACTTTCGCAGTAGTTTTTTGCGCTCTGCGGGAAGGACGTAGACTCGGAAGGACACCGAGGGGCGCCCCCTCTGGTTCAGCAGCTGTAGTACCGGCGTCACGCTCCACCCGCTGAATAAGTTATTGATCATTAAAACAACAGCGAGGCGATCGCGGAGGAAACAGTCGCGCAGGTACATTTGATACTCGTTTACCCGCGGCGCCACCCAAACACTGCTCGGCGAGCAAATGAAGACAAAACGGCGCGCGTAAAAAGATCCCAGGGCGGAATCGATAGCGTCTGCTCGCTCCGAAATGACTCTTCATCACCCCGCTGTCTATCGGCTGCCGAACAGCTGCCACTCCGAATCAGCGGGCTGCGTCTGATGGGATTTCAGGAGAACAAATTATGATTGCGAGGGGGGGGTGTTTGAAGTCTTCCTTGTCTTGTACCTGTGAGTGTTATCAGTGGCCGTCTTCAGCGGCTGTTTGACGGATGGCGGGGGTTCTCACTCCGAGAGCCCCCGTTTAAACGAGCGCTGACGGCCTCCTGCTCGTGTTTGTCTTCCGTCAGAGCCGCTTCCTGCGTCTCAGCGCCGCTCCATTCATCTTCCGTGGTGAGTCACCCTAATGGCAGCAAACCTGCAGTCAAGGTTGGGTTTTGCTTTAAATGCAGATCTCGGGCCGAGCTCCCTCCCGCTCCCTGCCCTGCCATGATTGAGCCTTTTGCTTCCTGCATGAGCAAATTAACTTAAAAGCCCGGATCAATCAGAAAGAAAAATGCCTCTCAGTGACACACGCGTGCTTGTTCATGCTAAGTCTGCCTGACTGGCAGAACTTTGGTGCTGGTGCAAACACGTTTTCTTGGAAGGGCCTGGCTCCTCCGCTGTGCTCCGTGTGTCCGCTGGCTCCGTGCTATGAGTGATGAGGACAATGAGTCACTGTGCTTAATTTGATCCACATAATGAATTTGTGATTTATTGGTTCGGGGCGATACAACAAAAGGGATGATTGCAAATTAGCTTCGCAGTTTCCTCTGTTGTCAGAGGGGAAAAATGTCCCCCTGCCGCGGATGAAATAAGGTGGTGAGACCACCGACGACGGTACCGCAGCATTTTTGTGGAGGCTATTTATCCAGCAGGTAATCTGCTCAGAACACAAACAACATTCAGGGCGCAGAGAGTCAGAGCCTCCCGATTAATCTCATCTTAGTAAAGGGACCCAGCAGGTCGACTGTGGCTCCCAGACCCCACAGAATTATTCAGTATGAAACTCTCTGTTGAGCTGAGGTGATTAATGCACTCGGGTATTAATGCGCGATGCCGAGGAACAGTATAATCAAAGTCTCCTAGGATATCTCCACCATCTCTACTAATGGTTTCAAGGCAAGCGCACTGTCGCATGGCCTCAAAGAGCCACTATCGATAAGGTCAAATCATATTTTAATGAGTTAAACCCTGTGGGAAATTTGATGAACCTCGATTGCTTAATTAATGTTTCAACCTGCTGCTGGTTTTAATAGAATTCCTCTTCATCACTGCTGATGTTATCGCAGCTGGATCCATTCAATAGGTGATCTGTTGATTATATTTAGGTGTATTGTTTGTGCGCCACTCCCATTCAAGCATGCTCTAATGATTAACACCTTAT
Organism: Lagocephalus sceleratus; assembly: GCA_911728415.1. NCBI lineage: Eukaryota > Metazoa > Chordata > Actinopteri > Tetraodontiformes > Tetraodontidae > Lagocephalus > Lagocephalus sceleratus. Next base: position 1,699,422 of record CAJVRN010000238.1, on the reverse strand, counting down.
TAGAATACAGCTAATGTAGTGGAGCTACTTAGAGCTGAAGGTGCCGCGGGGAAGTGCGCTAAAGAGTGATGTTTGCTCACACGGGCCGTCAGCGGTGCCGGGATAAAAAAAAGGAACCGTTGCTGCCCGAGTTCAAATTGAATGAATCCATCAGTGTGTTTTTCTTGCCGGTCAGCGGTCCTGCAGAGCGACACGTGATTTAAGGTTGACAGCTCAGTCCCGCCGAGCCACGAGCATCGAGGAGCGGGGGAAAAACAGGGAGTGACACGGGCAAAACGCGCCTTTATGCGCCTCAGACCGCTTTGTCAAACCCCATCCACGGCGCTCTGGAGCCACCGCGGGCACGTGGACCCGAGCCGGACCCTCGTGGGACCGACCGCGGACGCCCGGCGGCTTCTGTGCGGACATAAATCTCCCCTCTTATCTCTGAAATTGCCTCCATCAATTCCAAACAACACAGTGGCCATTTGCTGGCTCCTCACAGCATCGAAAGGCAATAATTCATCTCGCTCCGCTCCCTGCGTCTCTTACATAAATCCAGCTCGCGCAGGGTGGAAAGCAGCGAGCGATTGATCGATGGAGGGATGGATGGAAGCACGCTGGCCTGGCCGCTGCTTACATAAATGCCCACACATGTAAATAACACGTTCAACGTTGAGCGTTGCGCCATTAGGAAGCCATAACAGAACATGACAACATCATGGGAGTCGTATCTTCTCTCATTTTTTTTAATAGCTGCGCCTGCCTTGTCTGCATTAGCATTTAGAGTGATGTTGTTATTTCAACGTATTCCTCTCTTTGTGCGCTGGTGTACGTTTAAACGTGTCAGGCTGTACCTCGAGGTTCCTCAATGTGTGACGTGCAGAGCGATAGAAGGCGACGTTGGCCTTGTAATTTGTGTGAAAGCCGCCCGTGACTGTAAGTGAAGCCTACGTGCAAGTCGCTGGAAAGAGCGATGGATTCGTTTGCTTCCAGGAATTTCACACAGCGGTTCAGCGTTTTAGTCCGCTTCATAGATTGATCAAAACCCGGTTTGTTTCTCACCGTGTTCGCTTTCCCAAGAATTTTAATGGGTTGTTGGTGGAATATCGATTTGTACGTGACACGCCAAGAAGATGGTGGCTTTATTCGTTAATCGTACAGAATTGTGCAAACTGCTCCTGGGTCTGCAGGGACCAAGAGTGTTGCTCGGCGTACTCTTTTAGTATCACTTTGAAGGTAATGTTTAGAGAAAACCCCCACAGAAGCCTGTCAGAAGACGGTAAAGCACAGTTCCAAACCCCAGGAGTGTCTTGTGACAGCGTGAAGGACGTCCACCTCTTCACCAGATAAACGAGATTAACTACACCGGCCCGTTGCTGTCTCACTCTCTTACTCAAGTTTTCCGTCTACGCTCTAGTGCGGGAGGAGTTTGTTTAATTACGTAAATAAGTGGAAAAAAAAAAAAAAGACCTTTCGTCAGGGAAAAATAAACCCAAGCGCAGCTAATCAAACATCCTTGACGTTTCTGAAGTGCTGCACAGAAATGAGTGGAGAGGAGATTGCTGAGTGCATATTAAACTTCTAAAAATGAATCAAACACAAGGGTAAACTCCACCCCAGGAGAAGCTCCGCAGGTCTGATGACTGATTCCATTTGATTCAGTACAGATTAGAGGCCTGTATAGATCTCCTCTAAAGAAGAGCCAGGCTGTTCTGGGCGGGGTGTTCCCCGCAATTCTGTCAGCTGGCGCCCGTCGCTACGGATCCATCAGGGGCCGCAGCGCTGTTCCCGGTCTCCGTGGGGAGAAACGCACACGCGCGCGGCGAGGAACACACTCGGAACAGAACACACAAGCAGCGAGAGACGTAGAAGGCCAGCGTGAAACATGCGAGCGGAGGGGGACCTGGGCCATCTGTCTCCATTACGCCTTTGCACAACACACCCACGTTTGCTTGCAGACACGGCTCTGCGAGAGCTCCACTCCTGCGCTCCAGACCTCACAAACCCGCGAGTCAAAGCCCAGATCAGCGTCCTTTGACGGTGCGAGTTGTCCTCTCGGCCGGGGTGGACTTGTTGGACGTCCTCAGGGCTCCAGGCTGAGGTGATTCAGAGCTGCTCACTGTGTTGAGCAGCTCCTCTAACTTTCCCGTAGGTGTGAACACAAGTGTTAATGGCTGTGAAGCACCCCCCCCCCCCCTCAGCACCAGCCTTCACCCTCATAGAACAGAAAAAACCCCAAAACTCTGAGGGACATCAGCGCTCACTGAGCTGCTGAGCACCACCTGGGCAGGTGAGCTTCCTGGAAGGCCTTCCCACGGTCGAATGCAGGTCCGTCGCGGCGCTGCGGTCCCGATTGCTGCGACCTCACACACAAAACATCTGCTGCAGATGAGAACCGAAGAGATGCGCTTTGAATTATTGAGCTCAAACGATAAAAATAGGCATTTGAAAGAGTCCGTGTTAAATATTCACAACCTCATCTTAAGCAATCCTCGCCCGGTCTGCGCGCCGCTCGGCGTGCTCATTACGGGCTCCAGGCCCGAACCTGAGACTCAACCAGAAACTAATCACCATTGCTGATGTTTGGGCCCCAAAACCAGAAGCTGTTGCGCCATCATGAAAGGGTTGTGTTCCTTTTTCTCTGCGTTTGTTCTGCACGGTTTCATGTTGAGGGCAGATACAAACGCGGCTGACGAGCTCAGGCTGGAACACAGTTTACATCTGCTGTGTTTGCTCAAAGATCACTCTGATTTAAGAGTCGTGTACCGCCCGAGGGCAAAGATTCTGACCCGATTATGTATCCACGGCTCAAGACCGCATACAGTAAAACCAGCACACAGCGCGGCCCCTAACTAAGAGCCCCCCCCCAGCACAGGAGAGCATCGTGTGATGACTCAACCAACTGGTGACATTTCCGGAATCCTTCTCCGGCTTTGCAATCAAATGCCAGCGAATCTCGACTAATTAGATTTATTGACAGTCAACCATCCGCCCTCAGATGCGGAACGACTTCACCTGTTTTTTTATGGTGGAACTGTGGGTAAACATAAGTAATGTGTCACAAGATCAGATCAATTATATCAGTATCTGTTTCTTCTCCGCCCTTTTAAAATGCCACCGTGGAGTTAAGAAGTTAGCAGATGGGGAAGATTACATTTTTAGAAATATATATGAGTCTTGTTTGTGATCTGCGCTTACAGAAATGATTACAATTTGAGTTGATAATCGGCGAGAGAGTTGAAGAGTGTGTGTGCCTGCAGGTGGAAGCAGACAAACGTGTGTTGGCTTCTCTAACGAGAGCGTATGGAATGCAAACATCTGCAGCGCCTCCTCGTGCAGCTGTGTGCCTCAGACCACCGGGGCAGTCGCCCAGCGCTCCTCCAACACAATTAGGCTGTTTGTAGCTGCTGAAGCCCCGCGTTGGTGAGATCGTTCAGATCCATTTCTCCGCCAGAATCATATCGTTCAGGTGAAAAAGATCGAAATGCAGTGGGCGTGTTCTTGTGTAAGCTGGTAACCTGAAATAATGGTGGGAGGGAGAGAAAAGTGGCAGCAGAGCACAGGCTGAGATGTACGTGTATAAGCTAATAAGACAGAGACTAATGGACGGCTGTAATAGAGGAGAAGGAGCGATGTGGGACACAGAAACACAGGGGCATGGATGAAATGATGGTGGGAGAGAGGTGGCTCGGTGATGGGAGGAGGAGGAGGATGAGAGAGATGAAGGTCACAGGGAGAGTTGTGTAATAGAAAAGGGAGGGAGTATTAAATGAGATTGATAAAGAGAGAGAGAGGGAGGGAGGGAGGAGGACGAGGCGTGAGAGAGAAATGTGAATTTACAGTATATATAAACCAGGGGGAGGAAGGAAAACAAAAGAGGTGATGATCGAAGAGAGGGAGAGGCTAGAAGATAGAGAGAAGGAAATGTGGAGCGGGAGAGGGGAAGCCCAGCAGATCTTGTCTGGAGGGGAAATTGCATTGCTAAGGATTTATTGCTTCAAGTGTAATTGGGTTCAACCAGCACCAGGAGGGAAAAAATCCATTGAAGTCTCCTCTCCTGCGCGGCGGAGAACCCGCTTGGTTGATCGTCTGCGGCTCCCAGCACAGCCCCGATGCTGAAAGCCCGCATTATGCAATGGACACGCCAAATAACACGATAGGAGAGGAGGAGGGGGTGGGGGTTGGGGGGGCTGCTAAAGGGGAGCAAGCGCAATGCTAAAATAAATAGATAAAGCCCAGCTTCTGTCCCACTCGCTTGAGTCTGAGCCGCTTTTTCTCTGGCAGCAGTTGCATATAAGTGTGTTCTGGTCTGATTATTGGCAGTAATTGACTGGTGAAGCATGTTATTCCATAATTTCTATTAAGTTAAAGTTGAGTTGTGGTTGTATTTGTTTGCAGACAGGCCCCGCCATTGTGCTGGTGCCTTATCCAATTATCTGAACTGATAAATTCCCACGTCATTTTTCTGCTCAATCAGATGAAGACGAGCTCCGGGACGCGCTCAGGTTTGACGGCAGCTCTGCTTCCACAACCTGGAACCGCCACCCCCCCACCCACCCCTTCCTCGCCCAGGACCCGCAAGAGCAGAAGCACAAACGCTGCAATTTTGCAAATGTGACAAATTCGGTCCTTTCTGAGCTAAACGGACCCACGGTGGAGCTGCTGCGAGCGCGCAGGGCAGCCAGCGTGGTGATGTATCTACCTCCACCAGATGGTGCAGCAGTGGGGGGGGTGTTCTTGGGTGTTTTCTGGGAGACTCCTGGTTCTCCTGCAAGCTGCTAAATATCCATAAAAAGAAAAATCTGGAGAGTTAAGGCTGGTGAGCGGTGTCCCTGTACCCACGGTGTGTATCCACCTCTCTGTTAGAGTCACTTGTACACACTAAAGCACCACGAGCGACAACCCTGACAAACACGTTCTGAGAGTGGAAACCTGCACTGTAGGGCTTTACGCGGATTGACGGAGAAGCGTCGGTCAAAATGGGTTTCCCGGTGCAGCATCTGCATGTGCGCGCGCGTGCGTGCACGTGCGCTTCACCCCACCCTCCACTGCAGCACGATTCCCGATCGTTGCCTTGACTTGCAGCAGCGAGCGTTCCCAAACCCATGCTGCAGAACAGAGCGGGCCTGGCTCTGCATACAAATGAGAGGCGGGTGGAGAGACGCTGTAGCACGCAGATGCAAAGAGATGAAAGTGAAGAAGCACCTCTCCCCACACTCCATCTCACACCTTCATTTCCATTCTTCCTCACCTCTGCAGCAGGCTCCTCAACCCCCCCCCGGCTGAGCGGGGTCTTGTTCTCGGTTTATACAAAGGGATTCTCCTTCCCAGGCTTCCCCTGCTGGGGGAGGAGGGGCGGCAGGTAGCTGCAGACAGTCAGGTGGTGCGGCGCGGGCTTGATAACGGCTACTGGCTGCTTCTAAAAATGGAAGATGAATTGATTGAAGCCCAGGGAGTGTGTGATGTGAAAGGCTGGGGACTGGCACTCAGGGCTCGATGCATATTCAGGAGACAGAGCAATCATTTCACGGTGTCACGCACACAGACTGAAAGCAAAAAAAAACGCAGGCTTTACCTGAATTTGTGAATGAGCGGAAATTATATTTTGAAAATATGGAGAGCTGCTTTCTCGCCGGCATGGATTTGAACAGCTTTGAGTCGATTTTTAATGTTTAATGCATCCAGGAAGAGTCTCGTTTCATTTGATGTGATATCTGGCCCCGGCCAAACCCTCCAAAGTGTTTTTATGGGCTGAGATTAGAATGTTTTCAGACAGCGCACAATGTTTAATTTAGGTTTAATGTGGGGGTTTTGGAGCCCTGATTCAGGAAATATAAGCAGCTGAGAGGTTTGAGGAGTCGAAGCGGATGGGCGTTGATGCTTGAAAACATTAAAAATGCAGGAAGTGGACTCATCAAACTTGTGTTTTGACGCGGACGTCAAAATGTGTCGGGATGGAGGATGGAAATCTGACTGAGCGAGAGGCCAAAGGAGCATTTTACAGCTTCACTGAAAGGTTATATCTCCGGTTACATTTGGTATAAAACCCGTTAAAGGGATCCTCCGTCATCCTACAGGCTCATCACTATTCATGCTCTGGAGCTTCCCTGCACAGCTACTGTTTCCAGACTTCACCTTGAGGACACGGGGGGCGCCCTTGCAGACGCATTTCCTGGGAAAAGGTGATATGTCTCACAAGGAAAGCCGAGAGAGTTTGGGTTGGGGTTTGGAGCTGAGGGGAAGATAAAGTCGCTTCCCTTTGATTCCCAGTTTCCCACCAGCGGTTTGTCTTTCATCCGGAGCGTTTATTCCCCGATTTAAAGGCGCGTTTCTGCAGTGCCGCCGGTTCCCTCGTGGTGGAGACGCTTCTGCTGCAGCTCCTCCGGTTGCGATGGAAAAACCGGCTGTAGCCGAAGCATTATCTGCCTCGGCCCTGCCTGGGCTCCCTCGGGGGGGGAGGGGAAAGGGTGTGGCCCCGGCACAGAGCAGCCATGAGCGCTGCCAGTCACGCGTCCGCCCTTGGAATGAGCAGATGAATTGTCCTAAAACGACAAAGGGAGGGCCGGAACTACCGCGCTTGGTCGGGATAAGAAGGGTAATTTGTGCCATTGATGGAGTCGCTCAACGCGGTCCTCCGGATCATTAGTTGTTATCGACGACACCAGCGCCGCCCCACGTTGTTCCCAGCATCCCTCCGGTCCGCGGCGTGAGCTGAATTTTTTACGCTTCGGGCCCCGACTCAAAGAAAACCGTCCCTTCGCATCCGCGGCGCTGCGGGATCGCTGAGATGTGAACTTAATTATGTGTTTAGCAGAAAGCAAACGTGCCAACGGCGCGGGAAGCAAGGACCTGAGTGTGTGTCGCTCTGTCAAGTAAAACAAGCAGCGTGTGTGTGTGTGTGTGTGTGAGAGAGAGAGGCAGTGTGTGTGGGTGTGTGTGTGTGTGTGTGTGAGAGAGAGAGAGAGGCAGTGTGTGTGGGTGTGTGTGTGTGTGTGAGAGAGAGAGAGAGGCAGTGTGTGTGTGTGTGTGTGTGTGTGAGAGAGAGAGAGAGAGGCAGTGTGTGTGGGTGTGTGTGTGTGTGTGAGAGAGAGAGAGAGGCAGTGTGTGTGGGTGTGTGTGTGTGTGAGAGAGAGAGAGAGAGGCAGTGTGTGTGGGTGTGCAGAGAGCAGAGAAACATCACAATTATGTTTTTATATAATAAGAGCAGAACAGAGGAAAGCCTTTTGTTTTAAGAAGACATAACGATGATGCCCTCAGGTCTTTGACTTCCTGCGTGTTACGTAACTCTTTCTCTGACTTGGATGGGGCGACATTTGATTCCCGGAGCCCTGGATTATGTAATCCATCTGCAGAATAAAGACTTTCATGTATATTTCAGAGAAAATCTATTATTTAATGAAGGAAGTTTCTCTGTACGGCGCTCTGGTTCCATGCTGCTGTGTTTCCAGAGTTAATGAGCAGAACATGGTGAAAGTCCGCAGCCAGAAGACGCAGAAAAACACGCGGTGGTAACCCTGCAAGAGGAAATCATATTCCATCCGTCTCTCCTTCCCTCTCTTGTTTTTCATAGTTTCATGCTCGGATTCAAACACACCGCGGGACGCTGCTCTTCTCCCGAGGGGCCGGTGCTGCCGATTTAAATTCAGAGCTGTGAAAGTGCAGAAGGGACGGCAGACTGCGAGATCCCCGCGAGGGGGATTACAGAGGGAGCAGCTCCGACAGAAAAACCCTGTTTCTGTCCTCCCTTAAACACAGATCTGACGCAGCAAGGACCCCCGGTTTGGTCGGTACGTCACCAGCAATCAGCCAGAAAAAGAAACTAAATCTAGGAGAGAAATCTGCTTCTTTAACTCTTGCAGGCTCTCTTGGTCTCGTTCTCTTCCAGTGGTCCAGTGACTCTACATTTGAAGCCCACCAAGGAGGCGTTGGCTTGACATTTCTGTAAATTAGCCATTTACTCATTAAATCCTCGGCTTTTATGTCCGTCTGAGGAGCTGAGCTCTCAGAGGTCCTCCTCTCTCGCACGTCCTGATCAGCTCCTCCATCTGTCCCCCCCCCCGTTCAAGTTTTCTTACTTCATTGACTTCCTATTTGTCTCCTGGCTCCATCTGATATCTCCCATCGCTCCATCTATACTTTCAGAAGAATGCATAAGGCTCTCTATATATAGGCGCTGCGCATCATTACCAGCAGAGGCAGCCTGTAAAAGGAGCAGCAGCACCGGCGGAGATGAAACGGGAGGAGGGCGTCCTGTAGAGACACGCGAGCGATCAATGCCTTCAGCTGCTTGTTAGCCACGTATGGAAAGCGTGCTGCTGCGCGGCAGCTAAAGGAACAGAAAGCAGCGCTCGCGTGAAGTGCTCCGGCTCGGAGCCTTTAATTCATTTAAATGACGAACGCGGAGGTCTGACCGGACCCCTAAATCATTTTTAGATTTGGGGCGGGCGCTCAGCTTCATTCGTTTTCATTACAGGCGTTTTCCTGCTAATCGTACAAGAACGTGCTGCTGGGACTTCCCCCCCTTTAGCCCCTCCAGAGCGCGCGTGGATCTCCGCTCTGTGCTGATGGTGCACCACAATCCTGAATGCGCCTTCATGCACACGGATTCTTACTCCTCTTCTTCATAATCGAAGTGATCCGAAGGACAGAAGTTACAAAAGCTGCGCTGCCGCTCCTTCCTGCACGCGTGTCTTCCCTCTGTCATGGTGTGTGATGCTCAGGTCTTATTAACAAGTTAATAAATCACCCTCGCTCACTGTAGTAATCTCCAATTTGTTGTTATTCTGGCCTCCTGACTAGAACAATACAAATACCAGAGGCCCGTTTATCTCTGATCCTTATTGCTGTGTCACCTTATTTGCATGTCCACAATATTCTGTTTACATGCATCATCTTTACCGCGCGTGTGTTCGCGCGCGTGTGTGTGTGTGTGTGTGGGGTTAATTTCCCTCCCAGATAAAGTTATGGACACAAGTTTTTAGCATCATTAGACGCCTCTAATTAAGACATAAATCAAAGCGGCGTGAGCTGCTGGACGGAGCGAGGCAGATGGAGGCAGGAGCGAGTGCCGCAGCGCGTTAGGCTCAGCTCTCAAAGAGCGTGTGACAGCCGCATCCCTCACAGCCTTCCCCATCCTCCCTCCTTCCCTTTGTTGCCGTCCCTCTCTCCTACACGCTCGTTAGGAGCCGGCGGAGACGGTTCCATGTGGCCTCAAAAGGAAGGGGACGGGGCCGGGCACACCGAGGCCCAGCGCTCCCGTTTTGTTTATCCCCGATAAAGCTTCGTTTTGTCTCGTTAAACGGGCTCTGATGGTGTTTGTCTTGTGGCTTTTTTCAGGAAAAGAGCGAGGAGGCTGGGGGGGCCCTCCGTGGTGGGGGGGGGGCTTAATTACATCTCCGTCCTTCGTCTCCGGCTCTCTCTCCTTTCACGTCCCCACGCGGAACGCTGCTCTTTCTCCCGAACCCCGTGGCTCACAGGCGCGCGGCGCCCCCCCCCCCTTCCGCGGTCACGCTCTGATGCCTCGGCTGATTGCGTAAGAGCGCGGCGCCAAACATCCACTCGGTCATCGCCGCCGGAGTGGGAAACACCAACACCAAGGAAGGTGGGGGGGGGGCAGTCTCCATCGCTGATGTACTCTGACATCCCAGTTCGACCACTGGAGACAGAGGCTATTCCCGCCCTCACGCGGTGGCTTTCGGGCCCTGAAATTCTCTCGCAGAGACGCCTGCCGTCATCCACCGCACGCCGTCGGCGGACGGGGACGCCGATCCCTAATCCCGGAATACCGAGCCGGCAGGCAAGGAGCGAGGGGTAGACACGCGGGCCTACAAAAGGCCACCGGGGTCTGGTAGCAGCAGATTTGGGGAATAAATCAGGGAGATGGGGAAGCACAAACACACTCGACCTTGACCTTTGACCTGCGACCGCCACGGCCTAATCAGTCTGACAAAATCCCGCCAAACACTGAGATTAATCTCCTCAAATTTGACCTCGCGTACTCATGAAAGAGTCGTTATTAGTGATCAAGAGTGGTCTCAGATCTGTTGGGATGGAGCAGGAATCCCTCGGTTTGCTGCTTTAATCCAGAGTATCGAGAACACAACGAGGTCTAACGGTTTAAAGACGAACGCAAGCGCTTAAAATCTGATTAAGCCTTTAAATTCAGGATACTTCAGCGCCGATGGCGCTGAGTCGAGCCACTCTTGAGACTTTGAGAAGCTCCGGTCGGTGGGTTGTCTTCATCCGCCATGGGTGATTTTTTTATTTATTTATATATTTTTTTTAAACCCACATCCGCAGCTGCTATGGCAACGTTCACAACACGATAAACTGGAAGCGTTCCCCAAACCGTGGGGGGGGGGTGAAAACCGCGCCCCGGTTCTGCGTCAGGCCCGGTGGACGCTCCAGCGAAGCTGGTCCGGCTCTAACGTGGACTCTCGTCTGCTTTTGTCTCCAACAGGAGAGAGCTTTAAACCCCCGCAGAGTGTGTGTGTGTGTGTGTGTGTGTGTCTGTGTGTGTGTGTGTGTGTGTGTGTGTGTGTGTGTGTGTGTGTGTGTGTGTCTACAGTCAAATTGGCCCATCAATCGTCACCGTCACCCCAGCAGGTGAGGGGAAACCGAGCGTTCATCTGGAGCCGCCGTGGGTTGAGCTGTACCGCCCCCTTCGGGACACCGGCGAGTACTGCACTCTGCTCACTTAGACGTTTAAAACAAAACTGTGTACAAAGATGTTTAAAAAAGGAGGATATTGTTAATCTAATCAAACTAGTGTGAAGGTGGGTGTTTCATTGCGGCTGTGTTGCTTTTATTGTAATTTTATGGGGTTTTTTAACTCTAAACTCTGCTCCACAATTCATATGAAACCGCTGATTTTCTTGTTGAACTACATTCATTACAGGTTACTGTGTGTATTTACTTTACCCTCCTCAGACCTGGTGTCCACACGTGTGGACATTAGATGTTGGGTCACCTGTCATATAAAAGCTCATTCTTCTTAGTGTGGGGACAAATGTCCACATACATGGACCCGTAAACATTATATTATTACACATTTAGACTGATTGTCCCTGTATGTGGACATCATTGTCCCCACAAACCACCTGTTTAAAATATTGATAATACATGATTCTCAGTCTTTATCAGGTCCAATAATCCCGAACAGAGACGTGTTAAGGGTGTGTATCACCAAAGAGCTGGGGTCTGAGGTTCAGGGGTTAGATTAAGTGTGACTATTGGGACTCTCTCACCTCCAGCAGCACCACAACCCTCCACCACCAGGGGTCACCTCTGGACGTCTGTACAATTTAATAACGCTTTTTATTTATCTGTGCTGTTTAATTGATGCCCACAGTCTGACAGAAGGCAGATTATCCTTAAAACCGGATGGTTTAACCCCCCTTGTGGGGACCGGGGCGTCACTTGAGCAATACAACTCGTTCTCACGCAGCCTGGTGCTTACACTGCGCGACTCGGATACATCAGAGAGGAGAAAAGGTGGCGTAACAACAGGACACGGCCGTAAACACACTGCGTGGGTGTGTGTGTGCGTGTGCGTGCGTGCGTGTGTGTGTGTGCTGCAAAGGAAGCTCGCCTCCATGACAACCGCTGCCTGATGTGATAGTGGAATATGTGGGTGTACGTTGACCCCCCCCACCCAACATCCCTCGTCTCACTGGCATTTGTGAGGAATGTTTGCCCTATACATACACACACACACACACACACACGTGTGAATGTGTGTGTGTGTGTGTGCACCCCCGCCTGGCCTGCTCACAACAACACAACACCGCTTCACGTTCACCACCTACAACAACAACAACAACAGCAACAACAACAAGAGCAATAATACCAATAATGATCATAAATTAAAGTAATTAAACTAATCTTTGTTTCAGTATCTCCACTGTACAGCCGAGCTGCACCCTGATTGGCTGGCCCCGGCACTGTCCCCAAATCCAGCCAATCAGGAGCGGCCCTGTGGGCGGGGCCTCGCGGGTCTCTCCTTCTTCTCTTCCTGTCGGAGGGACTCGTCCGCCGCCGCCGGGGTCGATCGTCGCCGTCCGAGCTTCCGTCAGACCCCCCCTTTCGAGACCCGAGGACCCCCCCCCTCTCTCTCTCACCCCCGGGACCCCCCAGGACCGCCCGAGGAGCCCGGACGGACCGCCTTGGGGACAGGTGAGGCGACTTCGACGCGAGCCGGCGGCGTTTCCGCGTCAAATCAGAGACTGTCAAACTGGTACACATGGGGGGGTCCTGGGGGTCCTGGGGGTGCCTGGACCCCCCCAGGACCCCCCCAGGACCCACGTGAGTCCGCTTCGGTGTGTTTTGGTGACTTATCTGCTCCGCTCGGGGGCTAGCCGAGCCACGTTTCACTGACCCCCCCACTTAAGTTCACCCCAAAGTTTGCCCCCCCGCCCTTTATACACGTGTATAACCCCCCCCCCCACCTTTGTTTCTCGTTGCCCTCCAACAACTGCGCACTCGAGGCGTCCTCCAATGACGTGTGTGTGCGTATGTGTGTGTGTGTGTGTGTGTGTGTGTGTGAAGGTGCCCAGAACAAGTTGTGTGACCGTGACCGGGGCCTCGGAATGCCTGAAACCCGACACACGCACACACACACGCACACACACACATCTTGATGTTTTTTTTTTTTTTTAGGAATGTGATACATGGTGGTTCCTGTTACATTGAAGTGGTGCTCTTTTGTTAGTGGGGGGGGGGGGGGGTCCTGCAACAGCTGCTCCTCAACAAAATGTGTGTGTTCGTCTGTTTTAGTTTCAGCCGGTATGCCAGGCGGCGGCGGCGAGCGGAATGCCTGGTGGAAGGGAGCGCGGAGGACAATGGCTCCGCGGCGTGCGAGCGAGCGAGCAAGCTCCGGGCGGGCGAGTCGGAGCACGCAGGGCTTTAAAGAAGGGATGCTCGAAGATGCGAGGATTCCGAAAAGGGACTCGCCGGGGTCGCTCGGCCTCGGCGCGCGCGCGCGAGGGCGCCGTCGCAGCTCCCCGGGCTGAACCAAGCGCTCGCCGTCGTGACAGAAAAACAGGAAACAAAGCTCGCGCCTTCTCTTTCGTCTGCGGTTTGGAACCGGCAGTCAGCACGAGTCTGCGCGGGGGGGGGGCGCGTCTCGCCGTCACCCTCCGGGAGCGCGGCGTTGGTCGCCGTGGTTCCAAGGCCGCGGCTTCGGGTCAACGGGTGCCGCGTCGGCTGCGGCGGTGCGCGCTCTTCCAGCCCGGGAAGGTGAGGTGACATGTGGAGCCTTTGCTTCCTTCCAGAGGGCCGCCGGGAGGGTCCCCCCCCCAACCCGACGTTAACGGTCCAAACCCCCCCGTGGGGGCGGTCGCCGTGGAGCTCCTCGCCATCCCGCGCTCGTCCCGCCGCTGCTGACTCAGCCAACGTTGGCCATCTGGGCTGGAACGGGCAGACGTCTCGCTGGGTCCGCAGCCTCGGATGCTCGACTAGCGCGTGTGTGTGTGTGCGCGCGTGTGTGTGTGAAAGAGAGACACACACACACATCGAGAGCGGAGAAAACGACAAACGTGAGGCGGGAAGGGCGTCGGAGACGGCTTCTGGGATCGGTTGTGTCTGGGGGTCACAAAGGCGCCCTTGACTTTGTCTAAGTGTTCAGTTCTGCTCCTTAATCCCTTTTGCGCTCCAAACTCTGCCATCTGGGCTCATCGGGGGGGGCGCAGGGGGTGGGGGGGGCAGGGGTTGGCCCCCGTTGGCCCCGCCCACGCCAGCCGCCGCCGGTGTGGTTCGCAGGATGCAGATCGGCCTCGGGGAAGACGCCCGATTGTCGTGAATTGGTGATGAATTTAAGGGGGAACTTCGAACTGGTGTTGACGGTTGGTTGTGGAACTGTGTGTGTGTGTGTGTGTGTGTGTGTGTGTGTGTGTGAAGAGGAAACCCACGCAGGACGGTTTAGTTATTCTTTGATCTCTGCGGCTTCGGGTTGAGCGAGCGCCTTACATCGCTCGACCCCAAAGAGCCTGTCGCGGTCGAGCTCCGTCCGTCCGTACGCTTCACTTTGGCCATCGCGGCGTGTGTGTGTGTGTGTGTGTGTGTCCCTCCGGCTCGGAAATTTGGGGACGTTTGAACGCAGAGGTGCGGGAATTCCGCTGGACGGGACCGTTCTGTCCGACCCGGAGCAGCAAAAAAGGACAGAGCCCCCGCTTAACGGCGAGGTGGTTTCTGCCCCCCGTGGGGGGGCGAAGCAACAGCTGCTCTTCCGGGCCAGGCTGCAGACTGTGTGTGTGTGTGTGTGTGTGTGTGTGTGTGTGTGTGTGTTTAATCCTGATTATTGAATGTTGGGATTAATGCCCATTGCTGCTGCGTAATGTCATTATGTAATTTAAGGGTTTTGCAAGAGAAATGCTTCCTGTTGGATCCACGCTGCAGCGCTGCCAAATGTAAACCCGCGTGTGTGTGTGTGTGTGTGTGTGTGTATGTCTGTGTGTATATATATGTGTGCGTGTGTGTGTATATGTGTATGTGTGTGTGTATATGTGTGTGTATATATATGTGTGTGTGTATGTGTATGTGTGTGTGTGTGTATATATGTGTGTGTATATGTGTGTGTATATATGTGTGTGTGTGTGTATATATATGTGTGTGTGTGTGTATATGTGTATGTGTATGTGTGTATATGTGTATGTCTGTGTGTGTATATATATATGTGTGTGTGTGTATATGTGTATGTGTGTGTGTGTATATATATGTGTATGTCTGTGTGTGTTCCCAAAGGCAGGTGGGCTCTTGAGCATTCATTGAATTAATCCCCCCCCTCCTTGATGATGCACGACTGACCACACAAGTGCACTTGCCCCCCCCCCCACGGGTGTTGAGCAGGACCGGAGCGAAAGGTCGAGCGTCGCCCGCTCAGGAGCCCCCCCAGAAGGGCTCCGTTGCTGTCGGGGAGTTTACGGAAAGCCTGAAATAGTTTTGTTTTCCTAAGGAACAGCCCTGACCCCCCCCCCCCGCGCTGGTAAATCTGTTTTTGCTGGACGTGGAACAATGACCCCCGACCGCCCTCGCGGAGACGGGCGCATCGAGAAGTCGCGACTTGGATTCGAGCCTGATGGAGGCTCATCAAAGACAAAAAACGAGCTTTGTTGTCTTTGAAGTGCGATGTTTCCACCGTTTGGTCTTCGGGAAGCGCTTCGGCCGAGTTTCGCGGAGGAGTCCCCCGTGCAGTCGCGGCTGCAGTGGCTGGCCTCCCCGCCCAGCGTGTGGGCGCTCGATGTTCTCACACAGGGGGGAGGGAGGGAGGGGGGAGGAGGGGGGGACACAGAGTTTCACAGAGCCGCTCGCGCTCAGAAATGGACGCCTTTGTATCCGCGGCGCCGCTGACGTGCGGAACAGAAGTGGCATTGAGCGGAGACGTAGGAGGAATTTCTACTCGGCGATGGCTGCTGGTAGCCAGACAGCAATCTGCCCCACACCCCCCCCCCCCTCCTCCCCCCTCCTCCTCCTGTCCACACAGTCTCTAACTTTTCTACTTTTCTGTGTTTTTCTCCCTCCATTGTTCCTCCGTGACCACGTGAGTCTCTCTCTCTCTCTCTCTCTCTCGCTCGCTCGCTCTCTCTCTCGCCCAGTTGTTTACTGGCGAACCCCCCGCCCCCCCGCCAGCTCCGTAAATATAAAACCGAGCTCTCCTGTTGGGGGGGGGGGAGGAGGCCAAGCGTGGAGGAGTAGCTGCGGTGGAGCCTGCGTTAAATCAGGCGGCGAGGGCCCGTCGGCTCGCGCGAGCGCGTTGGCCGCGTGACCTCGGGCGAGGAGCGAGTGTGGAGACCTCAAACTGAGGCGGGGGGGGTCGTTGGGGGTGGGGGGGGTCGTTGGAGCGCAGGCGCTGGAATAAAGGGTGTCGGGGGGCTGCCATTGTGATGTCGCCGGGTCCTCTCGTCTCACCCCCCCTCCTTGTCTCACCCCCCCTCCTCGTCTCACCCCCCTCCTCGTCTCACCCCCCTCTCGTCTCACCCCCTCTCACACCCCCCCCCGTGGCCATATTAGGGCAAAACTCAGCCAGCCTCCCCCGAGAGGTGGGCCCGGCGCACCCTGCTGTCACGTTCGCTCTGGGGAGGGAGGCGCGGGCTCCGCTAACGCCGACCGACTGGCGGTTTTCACGGTTACTCCAAGTGGCAGGAGGCGCCGCGCGGCGCTCTGGGGGGGCGGGACGGGGTTGTTGTGTCAGATTTGAAGTCAGTCCCTCCTAGAAAAGCGACTAAAACGCATCGTTTCATTCGCATTTGAGGTCATTTCATCGCTGTTGCGACTAAAGCGGCACGCGCCGAGGGAGGGGGGGGGGGGTGGAACGCGCGAGGTCAAAGGTCGCCCCCAGTAACGCGCGCCAGCCCGATTTTTATTGGGCCGTAAAAGCGAACGCGTGATTAAGACGCCTGCACCAAAAGCCGAGGGACCGTAAAAGACCGTTCAAACAATCGTTTTCTGTTTCCCGGAGATTTCCAAACCGGAGTTATTTCAGCCTGCTTGAGCCCCGAAAGGCCGATTTTAAACCTCCAAGCACCGTCGAGGTCGTTCTCCTCAACCGGGATTATCATCCCGGATTATTCGGGGCAGGCGAGGGGGGCGACGTCTGGTTGGTTGGTTGGTTGGGTGCGACTTGCTGGAGGAAGGAGGCTGCAGCTGCGGCGTCGCAGGCGGGAGGAAACATGGGCGCGGGGGTTCAAGCGGGTGTCAAGGTGGTTGAGGGAGGGCGATGGCGTTTCCTGTTCTACCTTTCCGAGTCCGATCTGAGAAACCGTGGCGGCCGAGCTGCAGCGCGCCCGAAAGAGGAACCTTCCAGTTCTCACACTCGGGGGGGTAGCCGGAGCCTGACTCATTTCCTGCTCGGCCCGGCGTCGGTTGATCGGATGAAAGTGCGCCGAAGCCGCTGTTTTCGACGTGTTTGTTGCCGGGGGAGCGGGTTTCCGACTCGCCGAGCTCCGCGTCGGTGCGAAATGGGCGAATCTGGGCGAATCTGGGCGCTTGCCGACGTTTCTGCGCCCCTGTGCGGCGCTCGCTGGGCTGTTACGAATCCATCGTGTGTGTGTGTGTCTGTGTGTGTCTGTGTGTGTCTGTGTGTGTGCTGTGTGTGTCTGTGTGTGTGTGTGTCTGTGTGTGTGTGTGTGTGTGTGTGTGTGTGTGTGTGGTGCTCCAGAGCTGCTGCGAATACCCACAGACTCGCATTGTTTCCTCATGGGAGGGCTTCGACCTTCCAGCCCGTTGAACCTCTTGTCATCCCTCGTCTGCTCTCTCTGTGGATCGGCCTCAGCCAGATGTGCCCCCCCACCTTCCACCCCCCCCCCGTCCATCCTCTGGACTTGAGCACGCGAGCGTGCATCATCTGGGATTCCTGCTAACACTCTGCTTCAGAGTGGCCCTCTGTCTCCCCTCGCGTGACCTGGAGCTGTGCTGGAAGTGTGTCTGTGTGTGTGTCTGTCTGTCTGTGTGTGTCTGTGTGTGTGTGTGTCTGTGTGTGTGTGTGTGTGTGTGTGTTTTTTCAGTGCTGGATGATACTCATCCAAGTGAATAATTAATGTGTAGGTTAAATCTTCTGCAACAGCAGCAACCATCATGCTACCCAGGGCTCGTGTAGAGTGGCTGCGAGTGAGGGAGCGTGCGTGTGTGTGTGTGTGTGTGTGTGTGTGTGTGTGTGTGTGTGTGTGTGTGTGTGTCTCTCTCTCTATGTGTGTGTGTGTCTCTGTGTGTGTTTCAACGCTTCTGTTTATCTCGTTGGTTTGCTGGTCACCTGATCCCGTCCTAACTGCTCTGCGTGGACATGGTGTATGTCTGTGTGTGTGTGTGTCTGTGTGTGTGTATATGTGTGTGTGTGTGTGTTTAAAAGATGCTCCGGCTCGTCATGACTCTGACTCGCAGCGATTTGGTCGCTTCAGTGCTGAATTTAGACGATTGGTTTCGGTTCAAACTGGGTCAGGATGTGTGTTTTTTTTTTTTTTCCTCTCCCGAGGACGCGGAAATGCTTCGACTGGTGAAGCCGAACCGTCGGCGGCAGCTTTGAGGGGCAGTTTTTTCCACTCTCCTCGGGGTTCGCTTGCGTGTGTTTTAGGCGAACACGTCACAGGCGTCCTCCCTGGCAGAGCGAGAGCTCCGGGATGCTGCCGAATATTCCACCATCTGATAAGGAGGTCAGATAGGAGGGCTTGTCACACACCTCCGGCGATCGCGCTTCCTTCGTCTCCCCCCCTCCACCCCTCCCCGGGAGTCGTTCCCCTACTTTTGACCCGCCAAGGACCTACTTGTCTGCGCCGTGGCGTCGATCCTGGCGTCGCCATGGCAGCGCGCGGACGCCGTGTTGTCCTTATAGGATCGCTGGAACATTCCATCCCGGCTCCGAATGAGCGTTTCCTGAAAAACATGTTTATTTTTTTTTGGGGGGGGGCCCACGCCTGGCTCCGCCGCCTGCTGGGGCGATTGACAGATTTAGGGACAGATTACCGACTCATCTGCCGACTCCTCATGTCGCTTCAGGGACGTCGGATGTCTTACGAAATCGAGGGGGGGGGAGTCGGATGCGCCCGTGTAGGTGCTCCTTTAAGGAATCTGTGAATGGGTCCACTGGCCTGTGACACCAGAAAGTCCCAGTAGACGATGCTGAGGAATAAGTGTGTGTGTGTGTGTGTGTGTGTGTGTGTGTGTGTGTGTGTGTGTGTGTGTGTGTGTGTGTGTGTGTGTGTGTGTGTGTGTGTGTGTGTGTGTGTGTGTGTGTGTGTGTGTGTGTGTGTCTTATCAGCGCTCAGTCCACGTGGTGTTTTCGGGAAACCGTCTGCAGTCCCGCTATTCTGTTTGAGTCGAGCTCGCTCATGTGTCACGCCGCAGGAAGTGAAAGAAACAAACGCGCGCACGCTCGTGTCCTAATAACGCGAGTGTGTGTGTGTGTGTGTGTGTGTGTGTGTGTGTGTTGTCCCCGTGGATCTTGCATCCCCGTCGCACGCTGTCTGCTCCGGGCCCGGGCGCGTGAGGACGATGTGCTGTGACAGATGGGACCGTCTCTCTCTCTCTCGGGGGGGTCCGTGCTGTTGCCCCGATAAGATCCGGAGCGGCAAACACGCGGGCTGGGGGAACAGTCCCGGGCCTTCGCCTCGGGAAGGAGAACGGAAACGGAACGCTTTTGTCATCGATGCCGTCCAACTTGAGAGCTGCTGGCGCGGCGAGCGGAAAAAAAAACGCGGTTCCGAGAACTTGTTCGGGGAGATTCTTCACCTCGCTCTTTAACCCCGTCCTGAAGGGTGTGTTGCGGGCTCTTTATTGGCCGCTTGCCTCTTTCAGCTGCACGCCGCAGTCGTTTCTGACCGAATGTGACAGCGCTGTCACTTTGTTTCCACTCACGCCGCGGCGAGAGGCGAGAGGCGCGGGCGCGGCGCCATTAGCAGCAGCAGCCTGTCGGGGGACATTTAATACCTCAGTGAGCATGGGGCACACAGACCCTCAATCAGCTTTATTTTGGAAATAACAGAGCCGGGTGTGGGTTTCACTCTTGAATAATTCAGGACGCGCTCTGCGAGGGGCGGCCGCGGCGTTTAAACGCCCGCACGCATCAGGAGAAACGAGGAATTCCCCCCCTCGAACCCCCGCGCGGTTCTTCGCCCTCCGTCTGCGCTGCTGTTTGACCCCAGCCTCTCGCTCTCCTCCCGTTTCAGAGATAGAGAGAGTGGATGATCTAGACGCCGCCGGGAGTACCTCCACCAGAGAAGGTAAAGGACTCTCCTGCACACACACACACACACACACACACACACACACGCTGGGGCTGGTGTAATCATGTTTGAGCAGTCTAAGCTTCCACTGAGGCACATCAGCTCAGCAGTAATGCTGCGGTTTACGTGTTTACACTGGGATCAGCCTGCACTTGTTGTGTTATGCCCGTAACTTTCACCCTCCGAGGCTCTCCCAAGTTTGTCTGCAGGGATTTAAAAAAAAAAAACAAAAACAAAACGTAGATCTAAACAGAAGGGTGCTTAAACTACAAGAGCACGTGGACCGTCGTTTAAGTTGTTAAGTTGTGGTTGGCCTCGGTGTTGGTGTTGCGACAGTCGCCAAAGCCCATCGAGTCAATAAAGACGGTTTATTGGGCTCCTCTGATCTGATCTCTGATCTCTAATTTGATCTCTGATCTGATCTCTGATCCCTGATCTGATCTCTGATCTCTGATCTGATCTGCAAATCCGTCCCTTTGTTTTATTACTGTCCTGAAGAATAGTGAAATCGGGCTACTTTCACATTTCCTCTTATGACAGAAGGACCGTTTTAATGTGGCGGCGATAATTAAAGGGCTAGTGACGGATCACAAAAGTCCCCAGAATGCCCCCCCACCCCACCCCCCCGCGGCTGTGGTGAACGTATGTGCTGAGGCAACATCTGATCTGAGAGTTTCCACACTTTCGATACAGCGAGAGTCTGTGGAGGAGGAACCAAGCGGGCCAGTAAAAGTCCCCGCTTTCTTCCCCCTCCGATGGGATCATGTGGTCCGGCGGGGCCGAAGGTCAGCCCGCCTCGGGGGCTTTTCGGACGTTGACGCAAAGAGCGGCTCCTAACGTGGAAGTGGGCGATGGCGGTTCCCCAAAAGGGGCTTTTATCAGACGCGCTCGTTCGCTCACGCTCGCCGCGGATAAGCAGAAGGTTAACCGTGGGGGAAACTTCGTTTCGCTTTCACCTGTGGGGAGGAAGAGTCGCTTGTTTACTCCAGCAAGGTCGTAAAGGACGCGCTCGGCCACGCCTCTGGGACCGCGCCGCTCGGATCGAGTCCCTGCCCGACCGCGGATTCGTAGTTCAACCTCATCTTCAAGTCGGCGGGGGCCTCTCAGGTCCTTCCCCACCCTCTTCTGGAGCTCCAGCCCCCCCCTCCCCACAACAGGGGGTTGTGAGTTCACACACGTTTAACTCGCCCTCGTACGAGAGTCGACTCTTCCTCCTCGGTCGTCAGCTGCAGCGTTGGTCTGCGTCATCCAGGTGAGCGTGTTAGTAACTTGTCATAGCCGCAGGCCTAGAGATTCGAGGGGGGGAGCGGCGCGCGCAGCAACATGTCGAGGAAGTGTGTGTGTGTGTGTGTGTGTGTGTGTGAGATAGTGAGAGAGACGCGACCCGCTGCTGCCCCCTGGTGGCGGGAGCGCCGCAGGGAGAACCGGGAGAACCAGCAGCCGTGACCTGGGGGGGGGGGGAGCGTTTATCGGAGAGGCCCGCGTCCGCGTCCGCTCCTCGCCGAGCTAAAAGGCGGCGAGATGAACGGCGCCGTCCACGTAAACCGGCCCCGGGAGCGCCGGGCCCGAGCGTGAGCGTCATGTGGGCTCCCCCAGCACAGACGCCCTTTTGTCGTCACTTCACGCTCCCATTTACAAACACCGCCGTCTGTGTGAAGATCCCTTTATCCCCGGAAGCCTTCAGAACGTGGACCCCCCCCCCCCCACACACACACACACACCACCTCCACCGTGGCCTCCTCCTGCCCCTGTGACCCCCCCACGCGCCTAAACGGGCCTTTTTAACCAGCGTTGTAAAAGAAACTGTGATTCTCTCCCATCAGGTTTGCTGGCATGGGTAACCTGCTAAAAGTCCTAACAAGGGAAATAGAGAACTATCCGCACTTTTTCCTGGACTTTGAAAGTAAGTGTGGCGGAGGAGAGGTGGGGGGGGGCGAGTGGAGGAAGGAAGGATGGATGGATGGATGGATGGAGGAAGAGGAGGGGGGGGGCCTTTCCTTTTTTTCCCTCACCAAGACTTCAGCTTCGGTTCCTCACAGCTTTTTTTTTTTTTTTTTTTTCGCCCGTTTTAACGTCACGTCTTTCTTCCTTTTCCCCTTTTTTCTTTTTCTCTCTTTCAGAAAAGCCAAAATGGGGAATCTGTTAAAATTGCTCACTTGCGCTGAG
Source organism: Lagocephalus sceleratus (assembly GCA_911728415.1). Taxonomy (NCBI): domain Eukaryota; kingdom Metazoa; phylum Chordata; class Actinopteri; order Tetraodontiformes; family Tetraodontidae; genus Lagocephalus; species Lagocephalus sceleratus. The sequence continues at coordinate 1,677,565 of CAJVRN010000238.1, read as the reverse complement.
CTTGAGCAAGGCCCAAACTTTTTCCTTGACTTTGAAAGTGAGCCCGGCTGATGCCCCGCCCCTCGGTCCAGTCGCACCTCCTCCCATCCCTCCTCCTCCTCCCACCTTCGTGTTTTTTTTTTGTTTTTTGTTTTTTTTTTACCCTCCAAGGTCAAAGGTCGGCCCCTTGTCAGCCCTTTTAACTTAACCACGAATTAATCCATCCTTAAATCCGCCTCGGGCTGACCTCTGACCTTCGTCCTCGCATGCACGTCTGACAGCTTTGATGGAATTTGAATAATGTGACTACATTCACCTTATAGTTGTCTGTTTCCCTCCAATCCCTTCAGATTAGGATTATTCCAAACCTACTGAAGGTTAGATTATTGGCTTCATGACTGTGCATCCCTCCAAAGGGGTCACGTCACCCTAGAGATTAGATTAGATTAGATTAGATTAGATTAGATTAGATTATACAAGAGCATCACTGTATATGAAGCCCCCCCCCCCTTCCCTTTTGTTGGTTCAATCCAGCCCTTCCTCAGTCAACCTTCAACTTCTGCCACCTTAAACTGCGCCGTCCTTAATTTTAAATCTGCCCGTTACCGTGGCAACAAGAGCCCGGGGGTCTCGACGGCGACCCTCGGGGGGGGTTTGAACACGCAGTCAGGAATCTTGGAGGTTGACTGAATGTTTCCCCCCCGCCGTGCTGAAAGTTCCGTCGCCTGGAGTGACGCCAACCGCCCCGGCGTCGCTCTTCGGGCGACGGCGGCGCTCGGCAGGCGAGCCCCGCCCTCTGGACGAAGCGGCCGGCGTTTGGCGGCGGCGTCTGACTCGGGGGTTTTCGGGGGTTTCAGATGCACAGCCGACGGAGGAGGAGCGCGAAGTGTGGAACCAGGTGGACCTGGTCCTCCAGGACTCGGAGAGCATCCTGATGGGCCTGCGGGAGTACAAGGGCGCCAGCCAGGAGATCAGAGACGTAAGACCCCCCCCCCGACCTGGAAACACAGCCTGGAAAACCTTGATTCTCCTGGAAAACCTGTCCTGTTCCCTCCTCAGGCGATTCAAAACCCCAATGACTTCAAGCACCAGGAGAAGGCCTGGAACTCCGTCTGCCCGCTGGTCATCAAGCTGAAGAACTTCTACAGCTTCTCCCTCAGATTAGGTTTGGGCCTTAATCCGGGGGGGGGCGGGGGCGGGGGCGAGGGGGCGTGGCCAGGTGTGACTGCGCGTGTGTCCCCTCAGAGGAGGTCCTGCAGGGGCTGCTGTCCGAGCTCACCTACTCGCTCGCCACGGCGCCCCTCACCAGCACGCCGCTGGAGAGGAAGCAGGCGCTGGCCAAGCAGTTCGCCGAGATCCTTCACTTCACTCTGCTCTTCGACGAGCTGAAGGTGAGGCGCCGCCGGGAACGCCGCCGCCGGGAACGCGGCCGCCGCCGTCCCTCCGGACGCCGCTGGAACGTTTGTTTTGTCCCCGCTCCAGATACGGAACCCCGCCATCCAGAACGACTTCAGCTACTACAGGCGGACCATCAGCCGCAACCGCATCAACAACATGAACGTGAGCGCCCACGACTTCCGCGATTCGCCAGAACGATTCGGAACAGCGGCGTAATCCCCCCCCCCTCCCGTGGCACGGCGGGATTACGCAGATTATGGCGTTGACGTGTAGGGGGGGCAGTAACCGCTGCGTCCTCAATCCCGGTTGACGTGACCTCCGGGCGACCTCCGGGCGTGACTTTTACGGTTTGGCGGCGTGATCCGGCCTAAACGCTCGGCGCTCCCGTCTTCTGTCCCGTCAGCTGGAGATCGAGAACGAAGTCAACAACGAGATGGCCAACCGGATGTCCCTGTTCTACGCGGAGCCCATGCCCATGATGAAAACACTCAGCAAGGCCACCACGAACTTCGTGATGGAGGTGAGGCGCCCGCCACTCCGTGGCTCCGCCCCCCCCTTGACCCCCCCCCTCGCGCTGATCGCGACTCGTGTCGCCCTCCGCAGAACAAAAGTCTTCCACTGGAGAAAACCACAGACTGTCTCAGCACCATGGCCAACGTGTGCAGGATCATGCTGGAGACGCCGTGAGTTCACACACACACACCAGAGGAGCACACGCACACACACCTCAGAGGAGCACACACACACACCTCAGAGGAGCACACGCACACCTCAGAGGAGCACACACACACACACACACCTCAGAGGAGCACACACACACACCTCAGAGGAGCACACACACACACCTCAGAGGAGCACACGCACACCTCAGAGGAGCACACACACACACACACACCTCAGAGGAGCACACGCACACCTCAGAGGAGCACGCACACACACACACCTCAGAGGAGCACACACACACACACACACACCTCAGAGGAGCACACGCACACCTCAGAGGAGCACACACACACACACACCTCAGAGGAGCACACGCACACCTCAGAGGAGCACGCACACACACACACCTCAGAGGAGCACACACACACACACACACACCTCAGAGGAGCACACGCACACCTCAGAGGAGCACACACACACACACACCTCAGAGGAGCACACACACACCTCAGAGGAGCACACATACACACCTCAGAGGAGCACACACACACACACCTCAGAGGAGCACACACACACACACACACACCTCAGAGGAGCACACATACACACCTCAGAGGAGCACACATACACACCTCAGAGGAGCACACGCACACCTCAGAGGAGCACGCACACACACACACACACACACCTCAGAGGAGCACACACACACACACACACACCTCAGAGGAGCACACGCACACCTCAGAGGAGCACACACACACACACACCTCAGAGGAGCACACGCACACCTCAGAGGAGCACACACACACACACACCTCAGAGGAGCACACACACACACACACCTCAGAGGAGCACACACACTCTCTCTCACACACACACACACTAACTGAGCTTCAACTCAACTCACAATTTGATGCATCTGGCAAAATCAAATTTAAAAATTGACAAATAAAAAATAGATATTTTAACCCAGATCAAAGTAACTAAATGAACAAACTAAGATGTTTGATCTTGGTGCCAACGACCCTTCCGGTCTTCCTAGTCTGGGATTTACATCCCCACATTCCCAGGCAGCGACGGTGACGTCACGGACGTGAACTCACCGCCCCCTGCTGGTTAAAATGGGCGTCGCAGCGTCTGAGCCTTCCCCTCGTGTGTGTGTGTGTGTGTGTGTGTGTGTGTGTGTGTGTGTGTGTGCGTGTTCAGGGAGTATTCGAGTCGTTTCAGCAGCGAGGACACGCTCCTGTTCTGCATGAGGGTCATGGTCGGCGTCATCATCCTCTACGACCACGTCCACCCCAACGGCGTCTTCATCAAGTCCTCCACGATAGACGTGAGCGCGCCACCCCCCCCCGAACGATGTATATGTTTACATTATTTAAGTCTTTTTCTTTGCCCCCCCCTCCAGATAAAAAGTTCTCTAAAGGTCCTGAAGGACCAGCCCGCAGACAAAGTTGAAGTCCTCCTCAACGCCCTCAGGTGGGACACGGCTTTCTCTCCAGCTCCCGTATCCTCCGTGCTTTTATTTTGAAAGTTGACGTTTGCGCGTTTCTGTCCGCAGATACACCACGAAGCACCTGCACGACGAGTCCACTCCCAAGAACATCTTGATGCTGCTGCAGTAACGCGTGAAGAGGATCGATGTTCTGACCTCAGCTAAGATGTATATGTTTACATTATTTAAGTCTCGGTGTCGATAATTGCGTGTGCATAGCCATTCCCTCCAAAACCGTAGAAACGTTTGCAAAAAAAGAAAAACCAAAAAAAAAAAAAAGATAAAACCACGGATCGCCTCCACGTGGTCGGAGCAGAAGGCCGATCAGCCTTATTTAAGCGAGCAGCACTCGGACCGTTAACGAAGCGGCGGACAAATCATCGAAACTGATTTTAAAGATTTTTTTTTTTTTTTTTTAAGCTTTTATGCTGAAAATGTCCTGATGTTGCATCACGAGATGTCGGAATTTATCTAAAACAAACCAAAAATACATTTTATATTTCCTCTAAACTGAAAAACGGACGATTTCGAGACACTCCATTCGCACATTCTGTTAAAATTTTTGTAAAATCCCCGTTTTTTTTTAACCCTAAAAACCATTTTAAAGGAATATTTCACCGTAAAAATCCCCTTGAGGCGCGCGGGTTCAGATTTAATCTGCGCCCTGGCTCTATATCCACCAGCGAGGATTAAACCGACCGTCGTCCGTTCGCTCGACGTTCGCTCCTGAAGCCGCTTGCGAGGTCGGGCGATCCCGACGCTCGAACCGTCGCGACGCCGCGTTTCGTAGTTCAGCCGCGGCTCGTTTCTTTTGCTGTAATCTCCGGATGAGGTGGCGAGTGTACAAAGAATCAGACGAACACAGGGCTCAGCTTTTTATTGTAATTATAACTATTACGATGATGACGATGATGATGCGAACGTCGTGATGCCGACGACGTGTAAATTACCAAAACGACGTGTCTTTAACGGAGCGCGGCGTTGCCTTAACGACTGAAGTCGGCGTTTTAATTTAATCCCCAAGGCCCCTCGCCACCAAAGTAACGCGCTGGGAACCCCAAAGTCTAAATGTCGTGTTTTTTATTTAGCGCCCGACGGCCGTACTTCGTACTTCGCTCTATGCAAAGAGTAAAAAAACGCCCCGCGGGTGAGACGGCGACGCAGGCATTTTGTGTCTGGATGGAGCGGATCCTACCTGTCCTGGTTGACGTAACAGTTTTCGTTTTTTTTTTCCTCCTCTTTGCCGATGATATGCTACTGTGTGTTGAATCAAAAAGCTAAACCTCTTCTTCTTTCTGAAACTGACCATTATTGTTTGATATTTTAGGAGTTCAAACTCGCCGTTTATATAAATTTGGCGCTGGCTTTGTTATTTCATAATAAATGGGATGTGTGGATTGGTAAATAAAATTGGTACATTTCTTATCTTTCTTGGTTTCTCCTGTCGTAATTTATTTACAAAACGGAGCTACCAATAGCTTTAACTTTTAAAATAATGGGTTTAAATTTTAAGTTTAAACTTAATAATGTGCTTCACAGACGGACCTGCAGTTCTCACTTCTTCCACAAGGGGGCGCCGAAACATACCTGGAGCTTATTTTAATACAAATAATTGAGCCAAATGTGCAGTTTTATGAATGTTTAAGGGTGTTTTAAGTGTAAAATGTTGAGGATCGACGTTTTCGTTCTTCAAAGGGAAGATAAATCTTCTAACAGGGTCACAGAGCTTCTCCTTCTCTGTTGCTTCTTGCGGGGTTCTTACATCACGTTGAGCCCTCGGGAGGCTCCAGGGGCCACATCCAGGGGCCCCGGGGCCACTGCATGATTGTGGGGGGAGGGGGGGTGCAAAATTAAAGTTATGTCTGTCCCCCGGAGGAGGACGTGAAGGTTTATGATTGAAGTAGCCCCGTGTGTTTGAATGGCGGTGGCGCCCTCTGGCGGCGCGACGCGGGACTGCACGCGCGATCAATAACCAGATGTTGGGAGTCATTGATTGATTGGTTGGTTGATTGATCGTCTGCTCCGGTGAACAGACGCTGAAACAAAGTAAGCCTGAATGTTAAACACCCCGGTGCCCCCCCCCCTCCCTCCTAAAACGCCTCCATCAGCAGAATTAACCCCCCCCTCCTCCTGCAGCTGCTCCATAATGCATGACGCCTGCTGCTGCCGCCGTCTCCAGAGCACCTTCCAGGCACGTCTCTCCTTCCTTTGGGGCCCGGGGGGGCCCAGGGGCCCCCGGGGGGGGGGGCACAGTAGCAGCAGCCTGGACAAACGAGCGTCATTTACCATCACCTTGACACCTTGAATTAATGGCACAATCGGCCGCATTACGGTCTCTGTCGTTTAAAACCAATACTGTTTAATTAAAGAGAAACATTAAGCGTCTGAATTATTTATTTAAAATCATAAATTACGCGTTTCTCCGTTGTTTCGCTGCGGAGGAGGAGGGGTCCTCCCCCTTAACTCTACCTGACGGAACATTAGCCCACAAAGGTTCCGGGTCAATTAGTTCCGGGCTGCGTCGCTCCCCTAACTGTCCGGCAGGGGGCGCCAGAGCGCCGCAGGAAAAAGAAAGGCCAAATTATTTTTGTTTTTAAAAGTGATATTTAGAGGTAAAGATCTATCAGAGGGGATATTCCCCTTCTGTGGCTTTAATAAAAGCCGTTGCCTCGCGTGTTTGGTCAGGTTTAGAAGCATTATCAATCATTATATGAAGTATTTTTACTGTACTTTTTGAGAAGTGGGTTCTTAAAGAAGCCGTCGTGGTGAAACGGAAGCTTTCTGTTAGGTTTAACCCTCATTCAACTCAATCACCCTGACCGAGCCCAAACCCTAACCCTAACCTGAGTTTATCCGATCCCTCGCTCCAAACCTAACCATATTTTAATCCTAACCCTGACTGAGCTCTAACCCTAACCCTAACCTAACCCTAAATCTAATTCAATCCTAACTCTAATTTGATCTTTTCCTAACCCTAATTATGCTCAATAACCCTAACTGAGTCCTAACCCTCACCTGAGTTTATCCTAACCCTAACTCCAAACCTAACCTGAGCCTAATCTCACTCTAATCCCACACCAAATCCTAACCTAATTTAACCTGACCTGTTTAAGTCTAAAACATCCAGCTTGATCAGCCACAGTTAGGGCTCGAACCCCGGCCCCCCCACTCCTGTCGGCCCCTGGACCCGGAGACCCAGGATCCAACATCTGGACCCTGGACCCAACATCTGGACTGGACCTGACCTCTGAACCCTGGACCCAACATCTGGACCCTGGACCAAACATCTGGACGCTGGACCCGACATCTGGACCAAAATTCCTGACCCTGAACCCAACATCTGGACCCTGGACCCAACATCTGGACCCTGGACCCAACATCTGGACGCTGGACCCAACATCGGGACCCTGGACCCAACATCTGGACCCAAAATCCTGACCCTGAACCCAACATCTGGACCCTGGACCCAACATCTGCACCCTGGACCCAACATCTGGAACCTGGACCCAACATCTGCACCCTGGACCCAACATCTGGAACCTGGACCCAACATCTGGACCCTGATGCTTGTGAGGTGGGGTCTGATAAATTCCAGTTAAAGAATTAAAAGTCAAAAACCCTGTGTCTGTTTCTGTTTAACCATTAAACAGTTTAATTTGTGACTTTCTATCGAAAACAGACTGAAGACTCTTTATTAAATTTATTTGATCCGTGTGAAGTCGCACAAACGAGCTGAAGGCGACCGGAAGTCAACCAGCACCATCAAAATAAAGGCCAGACCCGCCTCGACGAAAGGCTGCATTTATATTAAGTTTACAGATGTTTGTTTGCTTGTTTGTTTGTTTTTATTTGTCGGTACATTTAGTGTTAATCCCAGTTTTAACCCGAGCCTCGACCCCCCCTGGTGCTTTTATTTTGGCAGGCCCTCCCGGAGGTGGAGCGCCGCATGGTGACGCGGAGGAGGAGTGTGGGGGGGGGTGGACCATCTCAGGGCGGAGGACGGAGCACCGCCAGCCGCTCCCGGAGCTCCCGAACCCGGCTGCACCCCCCGGACACCGCCCCGCCTTCAGGTACCGTCGGCTCCGGTCCCCCCCCCTCCCCCCCGGGCGGGGGGCGCCGCGTCCCCGCCGCACCGGCGGCTGCAGCCGCTCGAACAACCGTCATCTTTTGTCTCAAAAACTCCTTTTTTTTTAAAAAATTCTAAAAAAAAATTAAATTAAACACGTTAATTAAACGCGGATTTGTTCGTAAATCCGAACCGCGGAGCCGCAATTCTGACGCGCGGGTACGAAAAGACGCGCAAAAAAAACCCAAAAAAAACACGCGAATTCGGGCGAATTAAGCGTCAGAATTCGTGCGTGTGCTCGACAAAGACTTGTTTAAAAAGTGTTATTGTGTCTCCTTCGACGCAAACGTGTGTCTTTGGCGGAGGCGTGACCAGTTTGGCCCCTTAAAGGCAAAAAAAAACAACAAATAAAACACAAAAATCGTAATTTAACGTCACGTTTTTCCCGCCTGGGTTTAATGAATTGTGGTTAATTACGAATGTCTTCTGTTGGGAATTGTTGCAGGTCCACCAACGCCTATCTCCGTCTCCATCATCGTCTCCGTCTTCATCGTCGTCTTCATCGTCGGGAGGGAGGAGCGCGAGGACCGTCTCCGGGGGCGATGGAGGACGCGTGAGTCACGGTGACCGGAATCCCTCCCCCCGCGGCGATGGAAGCGAGCTCACCCTCCCCGGGACGCTGACCGCTCTCGCCCCTCGACCGACCGACCGCACGTCTTCGCCGCCGCCCGCCGCCGCCGCCATGGACCTCCTGTGGGCGCTGTCCGTCTCCATGCTGGCGGCGTGCGTGGCCATCCCGATGGACGCGGCGGCGGGGAGCCACAGCCTGTTCACCTGCGAGCCCATCACGCTGCGCATGTGCCAGGCGCTGCCCTACAACTCCACCTTCATGCCCAACGCCCTCAACCACTACGACCAGCAGACCGCCGCCCTCGCCATGGAGGTAAAGCCACCGTCGGGGGGTCCCGGTACTCCAGGTCCTCCAGGTCTTCCAGGCCCTCCAGGCCCTCCTGACCCGACTACCTGGAGATTATTTAGGATCCGGAGCCTTCTTTTCATCCTCTGACTCAAAACCGAGCCTTTTTTTTTTAGATTTTCTTCCGATTTTCGAACATCGGCGAATATTTAAAGGCTAGTTCGATATTTTAAAGTGAAAAAAAGTACAATTATTTGGCTTTAAAATGAAAATTTAAGTGCTTCCATGTCTAATTTTAAAAGGGATACGCTTGAGTTTCTTTTTTAAATTTAAAGATACGTTTGAGAGGCGTCGCGAGAGACGACGGCGAGGAGGTTTGACCTTAAAATATCGCCGATAAAACGCCTTTAAAAATTAAATGAACGCCTTTAAAATCCTTAAATTCCGGAATTTGAGTTCGTCGAGTTCGGGAATATCGATTTTTAAGAAAATGTAATTAAATGTTTGAACGTTCTTGGAGCTGGTGACGGTAAACTGGAGCAAATGTCACACACACACACACACACACACACACACACACACACACACCTCTGTGGGAACCCTCTCGTGTGTGTGTGTGTGTGTGTGTGTGTGTGTGTGTGTTCTTTGGTTCTGATGCGGTCCAGGTCGACGGGGGGGCGGATAGCGGCGCTCCTCCTGGAGCGGTCTTTACGTGAACGGGATCTCCGGAAGTCGTCCGACCGACCGACCGCTTCCGGACCGCCGTCTGTCCGGAGCGTCGGACGGGAGGCCCGGATTTCCCGCGCGTAATCCGGGTTTCGTTGTTTGGGTCGGATTTACCGTCTGACCCCTCGGAGCACCCGTGACCCCCTGGGGGGGGGCGGTTGCGTAATCCTCCCCCCGGACACCCGATTGTTTCGGCGTCGCCGCCGAGGCTGATTTTTAACGTCCTTGGGAGGCTGTTGGGAAGAGTCGCCGTTTCACTCGGGGTGTTTGTACATCAAAGCATCAAAGACGGGATCAACGTGCTTTGATGTACAAATTCCCGCCTTCACCGGGAACGCCTGAAAACGGGGGCCGTTGGTGAAGGTGGCGTTCCCTCACTCACCTGCATCGTTTGGAGGTCACGTTAGAGTGTGTGTGTGTGTGTGTGTGTGTGTGTGTGTGTGTGTGTGTGTGTGTGTGTGTGTGTGTGTGTGTGTGTGGGTTCCTGAGAAAGTGGGGGGGGGGCAGGGGGGCTTGGTGTTCGACGGCGTTCACTTCGATTGGTCACGGACCCACAATTAAGTCTCTTTTAGGGCTCGCCCCCCCCCAGTTCCCGGCCCTTGTTTCCCAGTCGACCCGCTCTGGGTCCAGTTCATGGGAGAATCCGAAGGGGGGCGCTGAAGGCCAGGGGGGCGAATGGGAATTGACAGATGATTTTAAAGGGAGCCGAGCTTCCTGAGCAGCCGTGATAATGATGATGAATGCCTCGCTCCGGCGAGGAGTCGCCAGTTGGAGGCGTCCCAGCGCCCGCTGCTCCTCCGGTTTTTGTTCCACCCCCCTCCTCCGCCCCCCCGAAGTGCCGTCGCTCCGAGTTTCTTTATCCTCGCCCCCGCCGCTCAAGGGCCTTTCAAGGTCCTCCTTGTTCGGGGAAAACGAGGACAATTCGTTGTGTCGTTAGACGCGTTGGTACGCTCCAGCGTTTGGACGGGAGTCGTTGAGGACGACCCCCCCCCCCCTCGCCTTCGGTCTATTTTCCGCGGCTGACCGCCGGGTGACCTCCCAGCCGAAGTGGGACGCTCGCCCCCCCGGGGGGTGGGAATTCGGCGTTCCCGAGCGCCGACGGGAGCGTGGCGGATTTAAGTGGCGTGGGCCGAAGGACGTCTTCCAGAGGCGCCGTGTCGCCCGGGAGGACGTGGAGGCCCATCAGACTTAACCGATTCGTCTGGGAGGATAAAGACCTCTAATGGCGCTGACGCCGTAAAACGTCGTTATTGGAATTATTTCGTACGTTTATGACGTAACTTTACGAACGCGAGGCCCGTTAACCGGGATCACGCCGCTCATCTTCTTTGTTAACGGTGGTTTTTTTCGATGTTTTTGAGTCAAAGTTTTTGGGGAGCGAATCTGCTCCTCCGTGACTTCGATGGTTCGCGACTCCAGGGGGTCCGCTGCTCCGGCGAGATCGCCGAACGGCTTCCGAACGCGGTCGGGGCGGGGGCCGGCGATGTTTTCGTTTCGTTAGAATGGCGAGGGTTCGCCTGCAAACGCTTTCACCAAACGGGTGCATCGGCGCCGTCGACGCGTGGTGTTCGGCTGCGGGCCGCCGGTGACGGCGTGGGCTCGCTCGTCCCCGCTTTCGTGGTGGCGCGTTGGCGTCCCACGGCCAAGAACAAAGCCGAAAGATCAAAGCTGGATTTGTTCGCCCTCTCGGGCCGTTTAAATCGGCTACTTGTCTCGAGTTCGCAACGCATTCAGACAAACTGTGTCATGTTACAGCTGCCAGATGCTCCACCCAAGCTGTGTGTGTGTGTGAGTGTGTGTGTGTGTGTGTGTGTGTGTGTGTGTGTGTGCGTGTGTGTGAGAAAGAAAAAGCGAGAGAGAGAACTATAAAATGCTGATAAAGCATTCTGATGGCTGTTAATGGTTCTTTGAAAATGTAGGGAGTGAAGATGTAACAGTGCTAACACACACACACACACACACACACACACACACACACACACACAACACACACACACACACACACACACACACAGGGCCTGATAAATCCTACTCAGCGTGACCCGCGCTATAAAGGAGCCTGTTGTTTTATTTAATGTCCAACACCGTGTTTATTGGCAGCAGACTGAAAGAGGAGCACATCCAGAGAGCAAGTCACTCGTCCGTGTGTGTGTGTGTGTGTGTGTGTGTGTGTGTGTGTGTGTGTGTGTGTGTGTGTGTGTGTGTGTGTGTGGACGGAGGGCTGGAGGTTCAGGCCATTCTTGGACGACACGGCTGGCTCGGTCGACCCATCCCTCCTCTCTCTCTCTCTCTCTCTCTCTCTCTCTCTCTCTCTCTCTCTCTCTCTCTCTCTCTCTCTCTCTCTCACCCTCTCTCTCTCACCCCCCCTCGTGTCTTTTGTCCTCACCCTCCCCCCAGCGCAGGGCTCACCCGTTGCCCGGGAAACGGTCGCAATTGTGCTGCTAACAAAAGGCCGCAGAGGCTTTCTTGCCTCCCGGGAGGTGGTCCCCTCCGCCCCACACCCTGACCTCCTCCAACCTCGCCCCCCCCTCTCCTCCTCCCCCCCTCCGCTGGCGATGCATCCCTCGTCGCCATGGCGCCGAGCTCGGAAATTTGTAGAATTGGAATGGCGGGATAAAGAGGGGAGGGAGGGGGGGGGGTTGATTGGGAGAGGTGTTTTCTAAAGAGCCGAGCGGCGTCGGAGCTTCATCCTCCGTTGGGGGGAGTCGGGGCGGGGGGGGTGAGTCGGGGGTCGCAGCTGTTCTTCGTTTTCCTTTAAACGCGCCAAAACGCAAACGCGCAAAAGACGAAGAAGAAGAAGCCGCGCGTTTAATTAGGCGAACTCCCGCTGACCCCCGCCTGAACCTCCAGATGAAAACGCCTTCGATCTGCCCCACTTCTCCTCCGCTCGCTGATCTGGAGCTGATTCAGATTTATTCGAGCGTTAATAAGGAGGGGGGCTGGGGGCGCTGGTGGTGGTAATTAGGCGAATAAACGCGCTGGTGCTGTTGTCTGGTGAAACACCAGAGTCATCAGGAGGGAGTAATGAGGAACAATCCGCCGCCGCTTCCGACCCGATGGTCCCGGATCCTTCGCATGTTTTGGGATTTTCCCCCCCCGCCCCCCCCCCCCCCCCCCATCCCAGACCAGAGGCCTTATGTACATTCGGGTTGGGGGGCTGAGCAGCCTTCCATTTGGGACCCCGGGGGCCGGGGGGCGGGGGCAGAAAACGGCGTGACGATCCCCCCCCCCCCCTCCCGCCGTTCAGCGCACCGCTGCCTCACCAGCTGTTTGTTAAACGGGCGCCTGGGGGGGTCGGAGCGCCGGGCCGATCCGGAGGAAA
>CAJVRN010000238.1:1527500-1647500 GCA_911728415.1 Lagocephalus sceleratus | reverse complement strand
GATGAACGGGTTAGAGAGACACTTCAGGGAGGGCGAGCGACATCACGGCAGAGCTCCCTGAACCTCCACGCGTGGCAAATATCCTTGTGGTCTTCTGGAAAAGGTTTCTCTACCGGGGCTGAGGGGAGGAGCTGACGGATGCTCGGGAATGTGGGAATAAAAACACGGAGATGGAGAGGGAAACGGCGGGAAAATGAGGAGTAGAAGTACACCCAGGTGGTACACGTGACTCTGAGATGACGTATGAAACTGTTACAGCTACTAGTTTGTAGTTCTGTCCAACCAAAAGCTTCAGCGTTATTTGGGCCAAGCTGGGCTGAGCCATTCCAGTAGCCTTCTAGTGGGGGGGGGGTAAATGAAATACACAACGCTGCAAAAAATATCAATCAGAATCCCCTACAGGGATCTTCTGTCATTCAAATCCTAAAAATTAACTTACAAACACTTACAAATACAAACAATAATAACACACTAATAAGTTATAAATAGCAACTGTTTTTTAGAGTTTTTTTAAAAGAGCAAAACTGACATTTTTTGCAGTGTTTGTGCTTTTCTTTTTTCATTTGTTGATGCAGAACTTTTGAACGGGTCTACGCTGATCTCGTGAGCTACTGTCACACACTCGTCCTACAAACTTACGTCTTCCCAAAACTCTATTAAAGAAGATGAGGATGAAGAATAAGAGTCCTGATGAACCCGTGAATGAAGCAAGAAAGAAACAAAAACACTCGTCTGAACAAAAACAGCAACAGAAGGGGGAAGGAGGACGCGGGCACCCGAGGCTCAGATGAGGAACTCACGTCAAACTGGTCCAGCGCCGAGGTGGGGGCGTTGAGGAAAGCCAGGAAGGAATTCTGGGAATCCTGGTGCTTGACGCCTACAAACGCCAAACAAACAAGAAGAGTTCAAACCCCAGCAGCGAGGCTTTGGACCCGGGGCAGGGCGGCTCTGAGGCCGGGGGGCTGCTCCAGGACGACTGCCGAGGCCTCTCGCCCGTCGTACCTCTTCGCAGTCGCAGCTCCTCCGTCTCCTTCTTCAGCCTGTCGACCTCAGCCAGCAGGTCCTGGTTCTTGCTCTCCATGTCCTGCAGTTTGCTGGAGAACCCGGACAACGCCGTCAACCGCGCCCACCGCGCTCAAGCCCCCCCCCCCGCTGCTCGTGAGGGCGCCGCCGTACCACTCTGTGGCGATGTTGCCCGCCTTGACTTTGTTCAGCTCGTCCTGGATGCCCTGCTTCGCCCTGATCTCGGCGTCGAGGGCCGACTGCAGCTCCAGACGCGCCGACATGTCCAGCTTGGCGAAGCGGCGCATCTTCCACGGCATGTCCTGAGACAGGAACGGAGGGTTTGTCAACACCGCAGATGAATAGGACAATGGCTGTGTGTGTGAGTGTGTGTGTGTGTGTGTGTGTGTGTGAGTGTGTGTGTTCACCGTGGCTCTCGCTCCCAGGCTGGTGTTTCTGAGCCCCTCCAGCTCCTCCGTCATCTTCGTCGCCAGAGCCTGCAGGTAACCCCGAGCGTCCTTCTCGTCACTCACCCTGCAGCAAAAACACACATTTGCATTTAAACTTGTGCAAATAAAACACACCCCAGTGTGTGTGTACTCTCTCTCTCTCTCTCACACACACACACACACTCTGGATATTGCTAATTTTAGTCACATGTCCTCTGTGCTCAGTACTTCAGGCACAAACACACAGTGACTTTCACTCATAAATACTCTTCAAACAAGCCGCTACAATAATTTAGTTCACACACACACACACACACACGCGCACATTGTTTTTAAAAGTCCCTGTCTCCAGGTTTATAAGTCAGGTGCAGTAGTTTATCATCTCCACCAGAGGGCAGCAGCATCTGTGGATGAATTAGTGTGTCTTTTGTGTGTATCTTTTGTGTGTATCTTTTGTGTGGACGTATTCTGCCTCGGAATGCCTGACGAGCGCGCACGCGAGCACGCTCGTGCGGCATCTGCAGAATGTGGAGGCTGGCGGCTCTTCCAAAGGAGGGAAGCCGAGCAGCTGACACCTCGTCAGCTGCAGAGAGGAGTGATCTGAGTGGACGGGCAGGTCTGAGAGCCCTCAGGTCCTCACTGGCATGTGGGAAATGCTGCAGCAGCCCAACACACACACACGCGCACACACACACTCACACGCACACGGGTACAACACGGGAGTGTGTGTGTGCGCGTCTCAGCACGTCTGGAGGCCATCTGATGGGGTGTGCGTGTGTGCGTCTCACCACTGGATGATTTCTGTGATCTGAGCCTCCCAGTGAGCGACGCTCTCCTTCTTGTCGGCGAGCTCCCTCATCTCGTCCTCCAGCTGCCTGTTGGAGCTGCTCACCTTCTCAAACATGCTGGTCAGCTGAGGGGAAGCACAGTGCCAACAGAATTTAAATGAATTCGTGCTTAAAGTCACTGATGGTGTTTGTAACGTTTCCCCCTTTTCCCCCAACAGGTAAGGGGGTCGTACGTAAAAACGTGAGCTCCTGTGTGCGCTGAACTGAATCATCAGGCTGCTGCAGGTTCTATCAGATTTAACCTCCCGCAGAGGCTTCAAAGCTTTACGCGAATCGTTAACTACGAGCGCCGCCGCCACGTTGGCATCGTTATGGCCTCTGTCAGAAGATGGTTCCTGGTAGGAACCAGTGCATCTAGCAGCCTTTTATGACAGGTCTGTGGAGCCCAGAGGCTTTATTAGAGGCTTTAATCCCTGACTTCAGCTCCACCAGCCTGAAATGTAAAAGTTCCTTTAAAAGCCAAAACAGAATAATAAAAGTGAGCTGAAAGCTTGTGGAGCTCCTCGAGCTTTCGCACATAAATCAAACACAGATATTAAAACGTGTGCACGGACAGGTCTAATCTCTCCTGATAGATTAAGCTTTCCCAAACATCGTTTTTCAGGATGTGAAATAACAGAATAATACCCTAAAGGTAACATGCCATCACTCCGGTGGCTCCCACGTTTCGCAGTTTCATCGGATCTTTTCTGCTTCTATCAGCTGCAGACTCTGAAAACACACTTTGTTCCATACGTGCCTCCCACCACCTCAACGCCATTCCAACTGGAAGTCTTCCTGAACCTCCAAAGTCAACAGAGCGTCGCTCCATCTGAGTGCGCGGCTGTTTTTACGGTGGATATTTAACAGTGATTTCTTTGGCGTAGCCGGGAGGTGCAGGGCAGGGGCAAGAATGTGATGACAGGGTTTGGGCTGGACCGGTGGGGTAACCTGGGGTCAGGGAAACGTGTCTACATCCTGTGTGTGTGTGTGTGTTTGAGCCAGCAGCTGACAAAGCAAGACAAACCTGTTCTAAATGTGTGTGTTTTCATTATTTTGAGCATATCTGAACAAATATTTTACCTTATCCAGCTCACTTGACAGCTTTTTGTTTTCCTCGGTGAGGAGGGTTCTTTCCCGCTCGTACTTCTCCTTGTAGTCGGCCTCAAACTCTTCCCGCTCACTTTGGCTGGAGAACAGAAACAAAGAAGTCGCGGTGTAAGACCGCGGTTGGTTTATTCTATATCCTGAATTCACAGCTGCAAAGTTAATTCCCTTAATCTCTCAACAATGGGACTTTATTCGTAGACTCAGGGTTGTGGGGCTGCTGCCCTGAGCTGTCACTTTACATTAAAGGAACACAAATCTAAAGCAGGATAAAAATATGAAAACCCCAATCAAAGGTTCCGCTGACCTCCCGACCGTTCCCATGTGGATCTGCATATTTCCTAAATTCAAATATTATTCAGCCCAAACACATTAATGCAGTTACAATCTGATCCAGCGGCACCTTTGAACATGAATTAGAAAGTAGCGAGAAGAACACGAGGAAGGAAGGTCGGGCAGCAGGCTGCACAAACACCGCCGTAAAGCTCCCACCTCCAAACACGAGATTTCATTAAAATTCCACTGAAGCGGCAGTCCCCAGGACCGGATCTGATGCCCTCCAGTACCAACCAGGAGGTCTGCAGGGCAGATACGTCCTTCCTGGTCCTGGTATTTCATATCCGCGCTTTTAAAAGAGTAAAAACCCAAAGCGAGCTGGTCTGGGCGTTACCAACGCTGCTGCGTCTGTTCAGCTTCACTTAAAAGAATTAACTCTGAGTTTCGGTGCAGCTCCTTCAGCTCCAGCTCCGTCCTTTGCTGCGCATCATGTCTTGGTTTCTGCTGTCCAGACGCCCAGTTTCAACTGGAGGGAAGCAGAGCGGGTCCAGCAGAGCGGGTCCAGCAGAGCGGCCGCACACATCTGCCCAGATGGCGGGCCGGGACATTTCGGGCAGAACGAGCGCGCACTGGGCCGAGGGCTGCGGCCAAATACAACCTGCTGTTCGTGCCCCCCCCCCCCCCGAGTCACAGCGCCAGCTCAGGAGCAGCGCCAGAGCGAGCGTTTGCCCGGAACCGTGTCCACATGTGGAACATCCAGGCCTATATGAAGCCAACGCTGCTGCCGAGCTGAGAGGATCCAGCAAAGATCTTCAGCAGCAGGTTTGAATGACAAAGAGTCACATGACACAGATTTAGGGGATACCTCTGGAGGATGGGTCGAAACAGGAGCTCTAAAGAGTAAAGCTAAAACCATCTAATTGTGAAAAAGAGACAAAACTGGGGGGCGTGAGCTGGTCTAAGCGTACACTGAAATTACCTCGTGAAATGAAGACTGAAAAGGACAACGAAGGACAGATATTGAGACACCGCGGGACAGATTCACTTGTTCTGAGGGCTGAGGCAGGCGTGGATTAAGGTACCTCTCACGGCGTGTTTTCTCCAGCTTGTCTTTGAGCATCAGGACCTCCTTCTGGAGGGCGAGGTGCTGACTCTCGGCGTCCCGCAGCTCTTTGCGCAGAGCCTTCAGCTCCGTGCTGTGCTGAGCCTCCCTGCGCGCCAGCTCCTCCTCGTACAGCAGCGTTTTCTTCTCCAGGTCTCCACGCAGGCGCCCCACCTCCTGGGCCTGGTCCACGGAGGCCGGTGCCGTGGAGGAGCCGGCCTGCTTCACCTGGGTGGATGGGGGGGGGGTGAGGCGTAAGGCCACTGTACCAGCACCCTCACCGGGCCTGATCCAGAGGACCATCTTCAGCCACGTGCTTGCAAAGTTACCTTGAGCCGCTCCAGCTCCTCCTCCAGCTGTCGGCTGTACTGCTCGTTACGCTCCCTCAGCTTCCTCTCCTTCTGGGTCTCTGCTGACTGCTCCTCCGCCTGGGATTCCATCTGATGATGGAGGAGTGCAGAAACCCCAGTTATTGGATGTAAATCACCATTTTCCCCTAATCCCCTAATACATTCCAGAAGGAGTTCATACAGGGCACAACGAACTACAAATGGGAGCATCGGCACATCAGAAACCTCAGAAACTAAAAAAGGTGCAATTTGTAACTCATTCTTTCTTAATGATGGCGTTAGGAGGCCAACAGCTCTGTTATCTGTGGACCAGGAGCTGTCCTGTCATGCAAAAGTTCCCGAAAGCAAGATTTCCATCAACATCCTGAACATCTGGTCCAGGATGGAGCAACTCTAAGTATTTAACTGCTAAAATAAAAGTTACATCATGAAGGGAATTCTTCAGGAATGTCTAAAGGCTGACAGGACAGAGGAAAGAGGAGTGTCTACCAACCGGTGAGCAGGAGATAAAGGGGTTCTATCAACCATGGGGGTACTACTCTACCTCCTTCTTCGCCCTCTCTGCCTTTCGCACCTCAAGGCGGAGAGCCTCGACCTTCTGAGTCTGGCTCTCTATCTCCTCCTCCTTGTCGCGCAACTGGCGAGCCAAGCGCTGTTTGGCTGACCTGGGAGTCGCAGCAGGATGGATGCGTTACATTTAGCTCTGGCAGCACATCTTTTACAGCAACGTTAAAAGCTCTTTGAGGGCCCAACCTGAGGTCTGTGAGCCTCTCGTTAAGCTCTGAAAACTCCTGCATGGCCAGTTTCCTCTGGCTGTGAGCCTCCTTCAGCTCCTTCGACTGAGACCTGAGCTTCTCTGTGGCCTCCAGAACATCCTGAACAAAGAGAAGGAAGTCAGACTGTGGTTTAAAACCTTTTTAATGTTGTGTCCAAATCAACCTTGTAGACCTCTCAATCTCAGCAAGTGTGTTAACACAGGGGTTAAAACATTCCCAGATTACCTTGTGGAGCTCGTCTCTCTCCTGTGTGATCGCTTTCATCTGCTTCTCCAGAGTCTTCACGTGTCTGGATGAGTCCTCCAGGTCCCGGCGAGCCAGTGACACATCCTCCAGCTGCTTCTCCAGCTGGCCCGAGTCTGACATGCAACAAACACCAACATACCTGCTCAGGCTGATGTTCCCCGCATCTACATTCCATCTAGATAAACTCTAATCCTTCTACGCTCCACTCTCAGGAAGTCTACTGAAGATGCAATTATCAAAGCTCCTTTTAGCAGCAAATTATTCAATAATATCAATTAAGGAGCTCATTCAGTTTTACATCCTTTGATTCAAATGTAATCAAGTTCAAGTTAATGGACTCTGGATGAACGTCAGTAAAAAGAAAAGCTGGTCCTGACCAGCAATCTGCTTCTTGAGCACGTCGATCTCACTCTTCAGACTCCTGATCTCCACCTCCCTGTTGGCGCCGAGCGGGCCCTCGCCCGTCTGGTGCTGCAGGGCCTGCACGGTCTGGGTTGACTCTGCCACAGATCATTCGGAGGCACGTCAGGAGAGCGCCGTCACCTCCACACGCCTCGTTTCGTTTGGACGCTGAAGCGGAGCGACCGTAGCGGCGCCTCACCTTGCAGTTTGCGCGTGAGCTCTAGCTTTTCTTGCTCCAGGCGACGGATTCTCCTCTCATACGCCTCCGTGGCCAAGCTGTCCTCCAGGCTGCGCTGGACATCCAGGTCCAGCTGATCCTTACTTGCCTTGCCAGGATCTGCAGCCAACTGTCGCAGGCACCCCCGGTCTGATAAGGTACTACGGGGAGGAGAGGGTGGGTGTTTAATACAGACCCCACCATCTTTCACCATCATTTTAAGGTAAAACTGTAATTTTATTATAATGTTATTCTGTTATAATGAAGTGATATTTTGACAAAGATAAAGGAACATTAAAAAGCTCAAAATGAAATGATAGAGACAGTGCGGGGAAGAGGAAAGACGAGTGAACGCAGAGGAGGAGAATGTTGAGTCATGGAAGAGAGAGAACTGGAGGAGGGGACAAAGCAACACAAAGATAGAGAGAGAGATAGAGAGGGAGAAGGGAGGAAGGGTGGAAATGGCCATTATCACCAAAGCCTGAAGAGATAAGGAAGTCGTGGTGGATTTTTGCTTTCTCACGGGTCGCTGTCAGTGTGAAGACGAGGCTTGAACATCACCTTATTAGGGAGGGAGGCTAATTTAATACTCCTCCGTCTCGTTGGGACGGAGAGATAAGACAGGGAGAACATCTGTCTGACAGAAACCTGTTAATTTACGCTGCTAAACTATCCTCTCATCGTAAAAGAGGGGAGAGAAGACATCTGTAATCTTGAACTACTTCCACTTTCTTTCACCTTACTAGAGAGCTAACACGGCTAAAGCGGCACAGCTGCAGCTAAAAACAAACCTTATTTACAGTCAGGTACTGCAAATTGTGTAACAGATCTCCATGGCAACACTCACCATTTACTTGTGTATGTAAACCCTACAAAGGGCAGATGAAGTCCAGAGAAGGCCGTGTGGGAAGGAGGGGGCATGGTTTCCTGAGAAATGATGCAGCCACATTAGAAACACAATCACTTCGCCTCTTACGCAACTCCAGAAACGTGTCAGCGCGTGTGTGTGTGTGTGTGGTGCCGCCCCGCGCTCACAGAGTTCTTCAAGCAGTCGTCGTCCACGTCGAAGTTGGAGGTGTCGGTCGGGCTGCTGACCTCGGGGATGTACGGGGCCTCGCACGTCAGGATGTTTTCCCAATCGATGCCTGAAAACAAGTCGGGGAGGCCGAGTCACGGTGGTGTCGCTCGCAACGCAACCAGGAATGAAAACAAGGCCCGCGTGGTCACCAGTGAAGAACGGGTGGTGCTTGAAGTCCTCGATGCCGTTCTGGCCCAGCCTGTGCTCTCGACTGCAGATGAGTCTGCGGATCAGGTCCTTGGCCTCCTCCGACACGTCGGTCACCTGCTGGGGGAACTGGAACCGCTCCTGGGAGGGAAGGTGGTCCCGTAAAGACTCCCGCCGGGACAGTTTGAGGAGAACCTGGATCTCCACAGCTCACCTTGTGGTTCATGATCTTCCCGTAGGTTTCCACCAGGGACTCGGCGTAGAAGGGGGTCTCTCCGTACAGCATCTCGTACATGCACACGCCCAGAGACCACCAGTCGCACTCGGGCCCGTACTTGCCCTTCCCGTCCTCCATGGCCTGCAGGATTTCTGGGGAGATGTAGTCAGGGGTCCCCACAGCCACCGAGGACTGAACCTGGAGAGAAGAACCTCAGATCTCAACACCTTGTTGGTCCGGAGGGTTAAAACCGTGCTCATTGTGACTGGAATAAACCGAAGCGCCGGCGAGCAAAACAAAAGCCGAACTGAGCGATTCTGAAACACTACGCCAACATTTTCAGGGGAATTCTGAATTGAATACCAGATGTGAGTAATCTGGAATATTCTGGTGTAGATTTTTTTTCACAAATGGCTGTCAGAGTGGTGGAGGGAAAAAACATGTTGGAATCTGGATCTGACATTCTGGCCAAACCTCTGTTATCCAGGAAACCGTTTTTAATAGAGATTAAACCCTCATGACATACTCTCTTGTCATCAGTCAGACAGGTCTCAGCCGTCGTTCCCATCTGTCACGACGTTCCGAAAAATGGTTCCCGAGCCCCCCTGAGAGGTGCTGCGACCTCAGGAAGAACCGCAGCACTTCTCAGCGTTGGGTCCATCCCGCCCGAGAAGAAGCGTCAGGCTCGCGACGCGGAGGCACAGCCAACCCGCTGAACCACGCGCTCCTGCTCGGAGACCCCCGGGGGTTGACGGGGAGGTCAGTTTAAGCTCTGGTATGTTTGCTTTGGAGCCGCAGAAGCGTTAGCAGCAGGGCGACGGAGGAAAACATCTTACCGTCCCGTCCTCCATGAGTCTGAGGCAGGAGCCAAAGTCAGCCAGGCGGATGTGGCCGTTCATGTCCAGCAGGATATTGTCGGGCTTTATGTCCCTGGAACGAGAGGAAGGAGGACCGTGGTCATCGAGGCAAGTCACACAACCCGAGGAGGCTTCACTCCCTTAACTCGCTCTCAAAGCCAAAGGCCTTACACGATCACACAACCCATCACAACCCAGACACGACCGATCCTTCCTGGTAACAAATTCAAGCACCTTCTCCACCAACCCCCCCCCAGAAAAACCCAGTGACCTTCAGGGATTCACTCCCCGTTAGCTTTGCCAACAGTGTTTGTGAACACAGGCGGATTGGGCGGCCGGGGGGGGGTTCCTGACAACACATTCTTTTGCAGATGTGTACATGGCAACCGCTGCAGAATTCCTCCTCGTCCTGCATCTGTTCTGTATTACTACCGCTAATGATATGTTTATAATATATCCTGAGACTGCGGCTTGATTCCAATTAGTGGGATTCACTGCTACATGAGGTCTTCTGTCTGGCAGCCTGACCGTCTGGAGGGGCTCAGCATCCCTCAGAAACTGTCCAGAAAATGGAAATAAAATGGAATTTTGGAATTCATATGCACCCTAGCAGATCTGTCAACAGCAGGTGGGATTTTTTAGACTGATGCTCTTATCTTCCACGGTGGTCTTTGGGTGCTTTCCACACTTTGGACTTTCCAGTTTGATTTGAAACAACACTGGAGCTGTGGAGTCTTCCCCCTGACCGGTCCAGACCCAACAGCCAAACCCGGGCCCGCTAAACCCAGCTGGGCTTTGGTGGTGCTTCGTTGCCAAACAAATCGCCAACTCAGAACAATAAGAAGCGAAACTAAAAAGGTTCAGTCCGTATATCAGCAGGTGAGCGTCCTCTGGGAAACAGCAGTTCAGCGCAGGCATGTCTGCACCTCCGCCAGGCGTCCCCGTGTAAGAGTTATGGAGGGTTAACGCGGGGTCAGATGTTCCTGCGGAGGTAGACGCTACAGACCGGACATCTGTATAAACACAGTTGAACAACCAGGCTGCTGTGCCGGTAACAACAGTTAGCATTTCATTCCGAAGGGGAGGAATAACAGCCCAGAGGGTTTACAATCCGCGGAGACCACGCGAAGCTCCGAGGGGAGGAGAGGATGCTCCCACACAGGCGGGGAGGCAAACCTGACGACCTCCGAGCTGCTGCCGCGCTTTTTTAACACCGGCTTCAAACAGACCGAACTGAGCCCCGTAAAAGCTAGACTGAGGTCACAAATTAATCCCAGCGCGTCCGTCCAGACGTGGGTACGACTCCCGCCGACCCGTTTCTAACCACATTAACGTGCGGAACCAGGAGTGGATCTGTTAAATCTAATCAGAGTCTCACGGTGACCCACTGCACACGCGTGTGTGAGTCAACGGGGCGCAGACATGAGCGTTCCGTGAAGGCCCCTTTCATGTGTCCTCAGCCACAGAGCTTTTCAAAGCTCAGTCATCTTCCTGCAGTGTTAATAGTCCCGTCTCCCGGGGTGGGGGGAGGAGGCGGGCGAGCTTCAAAACACTACATAAGCTGTTTCCAAATCAGTTCACATCGCGCGTCTTCTCTGACGGTCCCGGCTGCTGTAAGATGACTTCCAGATTGGATGCAGCTTTCCGAGCTGGATCCTGAACGTAGTATTTAAGAGGGAAACCACACACTGTACCCAAATACGTACATTTCTTACGGGGAAACATGGACTTTGGCGGGAACAAACGCACATAAAAATAAGCGCTCCGTCTCCTGAAGGTTGTGTTCTTTGAACAGGGCCACCGAGGATTCAGATCTCTCTGATAAAATTTTTATGGCTTGAAAAAGGAGATTTATCTTGGACTCCCAGACCGCTCTAAGGTTTCTGAACTGTCTTCTTAACTTTAGAAACTCAAACCTCAACATCTTCGACAGCTTAGGCAAGAGGACGCACACTTGGCTATGGCGGGGGGAAAAGTATGCAGCGTTTGGCTGAGGGCAGTATAATGTTAGAAACAGAATCTGTGGAACATTTTTAACCTTTAGAAGAGCTTTTACATGCTGGGTGAAGTTATTCAACGCGCTGATGTCGATGGCTTAACAGCTACTCTAAAAGAAACGTCTAAAACCCCCAAAATTTGACGCCCGGTTCCAGATCCAGGCTCCTCCAGTCGAATGCTGGAACTTCACACATCCGCTGGCAAAGAAATAAAACGTCAGTTTCACAAGTGCCCGTGTGGCATTTTAAGCAAATCCTCCTGGATCAAGTGGAAATCTGAAGGAGACAGAAGACACGGTGCGCCCCAAATGAAAAATATTTGCATGCTGAAATTTAAAGGAAGATACCGTGTGTGTGTGTGTGTGTGTGTGTGTGTGTGTGTGTGTGTGTGTGTGTGTGTGCGTGCCTGGGTCTCATTTGCCTGAAAGCCACAATCTACAACAGACACTTCTGCCAAATGCAGACAGTGTGTGCGCGCGTGTGTGTATGTAAATGTGTGTGTGTCTGTGTAAATGTGTGTGTGTGTCTGTGTAAATGTGTGTGTGCCAGACAAACGGCTCAGTGGGGGTGGGCGCTGGGCCGGCGCTGCTACCGATAAACCATTTAGTGCCCGGCAAAGCCCGTCTGCCCACTCCCCTCTCCCCTCGCGCAAAGGCAGCGAGAGTCGAGAAAAGCGACTTTCCTGTCGCCTTGCCCCGACGCCGGCGGCCCCGTCGGCCCTCCTGAAGGCTGGCGGGGGCCCGCCGGTGGCTCGGGTTCAGCGCCCGGCGGCCCAGCCTCCACCTGAGGCCCGTCCCCGTGTCTAAATGGGCTACTGTGTCACGGGGCTCTGGCGGTCTTAAGGAGCAGCACAGAGACGAGAACAGAGGGAGCTAATCTCCTCTAAGACCGCGGCATCCATCTGTGGAGGCCATCTGGACACCACCCCACACATACGCTCAGGCGAGGGACGTCACCCGGGCTCCAGCCAGCCGGCCGCCGGCCCAATCGTTTCTGGCACCGCCGCTCGATACCGACGCGCGCCGCTCGAGCGTTTTCATCCGTCGCGACTGAACTGAGCTCTGATCCTGGGAGAGGCAAACCCGCCGCGCTCGGGTCGGCGCTCTGCGGGCCTGATCAGTGGGACAGATGAGGGCCGCCACTCCCTCACCTACGTCCCCCGTCCTCCCCTGCTCACACCCGTCCAACCCCCCAAATCCACTCTCGCTCAACACACACACACACACACACACACACACACACACACACACACACACACACAGCTGTCCTTTGGCAGACAGATGTGATGCTACGCAGCACAAAGCCATGCTGAGGCAGCCTATTGAAAGGTTAGTAAGGCCCCTCTGGGAGGCCACGCACATCACTGACCACTAAACAAATGAAAACACACACACACACACACACACACACACACATCCTGAGTCCCATTGGGTCAGATCTAACGCACTCCAACTCCCCTGGGAGTGGAGTCAGTGGGACAGAAGGTTGACCCCGGGGCTCTTTGCGCTTCTTTCTTTCTCTTTTTAGCTTCATCAGTGTCAACAAGATTGCACATTTTAATTTCAGATGAGCCGGGGCCGGGACAAAGACAGCTACCACACATCATGTGCGAGTGCATTACACACACACACACACACACACACACACACACACACGAAAAAAAAAATACCGGAATTTGACAGGGTTTAAAGAAAAAAGTGATGCAAACCAAAACGGGTTCTGGTTGGGAACCGACTCTGAATGAAAAAGGTTCCAGTCCCATTCAAGGAAACCGGCAAACATCAGCTGTGACAAACGACGTGATTAATCGACCATTCGGAACAAAAAAAAGAGATTGAGTTTCCTTGGAAAGGGCATTAGCAAAGGTAGGTTTGTGTTATTTCTGGGCTCTAAAAATGGAATCTGTTAAATCAACAGTTAGCGTTGGATTAGGGCTTGTTTGTAGCATCGGTGTTGCCTGGCTACCATGTTCCTTCTTGTCTGTTTACAGTCGGTCTGTCAGCGCGCAGACTGTTTAGTTAGTGCAGCTTAACACACGGGAGCGTCCTGAGCAGCGGTCGCATGAAGGGCCGCGTGGAGCTGCTGCTGGGGAGTCAGAGTTAGGATGAGGTGCACAAGAACTCTCTTTTTACGCTCTGACTGAACTAAAAGGACCTGGCCAACGCGCATTATAAGGCAATGAAAAATTACAATTCCCATGAAGGAAAACAAGAAAGTTATTGCCCTCAAAAACACCCACAAATTGCAGATTTTTGTTGCCCCGCAGACGTTTGTTTGTGTGTCTGGTGTAACTGAAAGTGAGCCATGAATAGAGGCTGGTCGGTTTTCTGTTTAATTGACATTAGAGCCTTTAAATTACAGGGCAACACTCAAGTCATGAAAATAGGAAAAACCCACATACAAGGCAGAGATAAACACACAAACCCGCACACACACACACACACACATCAGATGGGCCCAGCCATCAGGGCACACCCTCCCCAGGGGACCCGCATGGCCGTCTCCATCCTGTACAAAGAGAACATAGAACACAAATATGTCGTGTGTGTGTGTGTGTGTGTGTGTGGTGGTGAGGGGGGTTGGTGGAACATGGGCAGGAGGTAACAGCACCACACCCCCACCCACATGCTCCCTTTAACCCATCATTATAGTCCCAAATCATCCACGAGGGGACTGTGAGGCGAAACTGCACCCCTCTACACACTCACACTCACACACACACCACAAACACCACACACACCTTCCCAAGCCTCCAGATAACACCATGCACTTTTCACAATCACTTTAAGTTGTGTAACCGTTACATCACGATCAACAGCCACGCTCTGATTGGGTGGGGGTGGGGGTCTGTGAGCGGGACTTCCTGGTCCTCAGTGCTCACACAGACTCTGGCTCCAGAGTGTGTGTGTGTGTGTGTGTGTGGTTGCTGGGTAGGTAACGCGCTGTGGCATTTCAGACCGACGGGCCGCGGTGCGGCTCCTGCGAATCGCATTACGCGCGTTCCCCCGAAAAACGAGCGCGAACCTTGGGAAACAGCCGAGTCGATCTGTAATAAATCCGCAGGTCGACTACGAGCCCCCCCCCCCCCCCTCCCGCACGTCGCACCAACGCGGCTCCTCGCGCACGCCAACCCCCGACTGGGAACATTCCAAGGAATAATGACAGGCAGGAAAACAAACTAATACAGTGTATAATATATATATTCAGCCGGCGGTATTGACAGACCTCGTGGTGAGCGAAGGCAAACACGAGCCTCAGTCGTGTCGTTACTCCCACAGCTGGAAAGCTGCCTGAGCAGCAACCCAAGGTGCTTAACCTCCGCCATCGGAACTCGCTGCTTGGCCCCCCCCCCCCCCCCGAACCACGAGCGAGGACGCCCTTGCTCACCTGTGGACGTAGTGTAGCTGGTGAACGGAGTCGATGGCCAGCACCATCTCGGCCAGGTAGAACTTGGCCATCTCCTCCGGCAGCCGGTCCTCGAACTTGCTGAGCAGCGTGAGCAGGTCGCCGCCCACGTAGTAGTCCATGACCAGGTACTGGAGCGGGGAGAGGAAAGAGGCAGTTGTTGTCAGGAGATGAAGAAAGGGGCCACATGTTTGATGATGATTTAACCCCAGAGGATCGTTACGACAGGAGGTCGGGGAGCGCTAAAACAGTCCTAGAATTTGAGGGTATTGCTAAAAATAGACGTCTGGGTGGGCAGCGGTGTGTATTTATAAAGCTTTGGGGAGTGTCCAGGGTGAAGCATTTGTTGTGAGAATGTGGGAAATGGTATGACAGGCTGTCCTGGCATTTGAACCTGGGGTCACAGAGAGAGGAGAGCTGTGGTGGTGGAGAGCGAAGGACAGGGAGTCAGTCAACAGGCTCCAAAAGCATTCTTCTGGTCTTTTACACAAATGTTTTCTTTGGCCGTGTTAAACGATGCTGCCCAGTTTCCTACAATTCTAAGTCACGCTGGGCTTTGTGGTCGCTCGGTGAATGTGCTGGTCAGCCTCAGACCGGCCAGCATGAGGACATGGAACCCTTTTCCAAAAGTGACCCGGCCAGAAAGCCGCTGAGCTGGGCAGGTGGAGCCACACAAAAGAGCCGTTGTTGTTCTGGAAACGACCAAAGTTTGGATCTAAAGCGGCTCTAACGGGAAGAGACACACGAGGCGGACGGCTGCTGCTCGCACATCGGGCCCCTTCGGCGGATTACCAGATTATTCTCATCCTGGAAGGCGTAGTGCAGGGTGGTGATCCACTGGCAGTCTCCGTTTACCAACACGTCACGTTCCTCCCGAAAACACGCCGTCTGCAGGAGGAAGCCACAAAGTTTAAGGCGCAAATTTCAGAGCAGACCCTCTGACAAGAAACACATTGGGTAGGACGCAGATGGTCACTGGGACCAACAGAGCAACCGTCAAGAATCCTTTAATTATTCCTGAATCCAGACCTTCCCCTGGAAAGTATGCTTCCCTAATCCACTGGTAAATTCAATTCAAACCTTGTAAAAAAAAGAGGCTTCTTCCCTCAAATCACTGTCACATGCAGCCACGGCTCATTATTTTAAAAAGTGACACTCGGTATCGGGATCATGTGCTTCCATGGCTGCCATGAAATTGAAGGAGTGGGGAACACTGACACACTGACACTAAATTCTCCCATTCTGGGCTGAAAATAGCTGCTGTGCCGTGTGGAATCTGCCCTAAAAGGGCGGGGCCGCTCGTGGTCGACGCCGCGGTGCGGGCCAACTTTTATTCGCTTCCAATTGTGAGGCATGGTGGGGGTTAGGTCGCGCACGAGGCCTCTGCAGCGCGCGCGTTGGGCCCGCGCGTCCGGGCGTTCGCGCGCAACGACAGCGGCGGCTCCCGCTCTCAGCCTGTGAAGTTCAAGGCATGAAGAGTGAAAACCCGAGGGGCCTAAAGGAATGTCAACTTGTCAGGAAGGAGGTCGATGAGAAAAACACGCAGCCTGCGCGCCTCAAGCAGCGACATGTTACCACAGCATTAATCACCAACGGCCCCAGACAGGCCTCGGTTTAGCCGCGGTTCGGGATCATTGCGCACAAACCCTCCTCGTTCTCGACCACCGACCTCTCACCTCTGCTCGCTTCAGCATCTCCCATTTGTTGAGGATCTTCATGGCGAAGACTTTGTCAGTGTTTCTCACTTTTACAACGGCGACCTGAAAGGACAGAGGCAGCGTGATGAACGGGTCGGCACTCGAAGAATGTGAAGCACGTTAAAAACACACGAAAAACAATCGAACAACTTATCCCCGAAGCAACGGGAAGAATGTGAGGTGATGAATAAGGTGCAGTCAGACTCCAAGGGCAAAGAACAACGTGACAGTTTAGAGGAGAAAAATATCATGGTCCAGTTCAATAACACTGATCACATACGCTTCACCATCTATTGAAATCTAGACTGTTATGGAGAAGCAGGAAGGGAAGGGACAAATGTCCACAGCTGGACAATAAACACTCTTCCTGTTCCTGTTAGTGACCTCCAGTTTAGCGGTTGGACACGCCTTTTATTCTCTGTGTGGTGCGGTCATCCTGGGCCAACCGGTGTCAATGCAAACCTCTGCCAAGCCTCAAGTGTCCTCTTAAAGTGGAGAACATTGGTGTGCGCGCGCGTGTGTGTGTGTGTGTGTGTGTGTGCGTGGAAGCGACACTGATGACATCACATGCTCCAGGTCTGTGTCTATTTACCCAAAACGACCCGCTGATTAACTCAGGAGGCGCGGGCAGGCCCGGCCTGACGCTGCTCGTCCTAACCGGCTGCCAACGTTCCCCTCTCCGATGACTCCTGAACATCTACCGTGACAGCCCCCCCTCACCCCCCCCCCACCCCGCCCTCGCTCTGGCTTCACATTTCGCCAAAAAAGGAGCTGAAGTGACAAAGCCCTGAAGGCCATCAGCCAAGGCCAATCCTAACTTCTAGTCACCGTCACAGAGATGGGAATCGCTAACTCGCCGCTCAGGAAGACGCAAAACAGCAACAATGGGGTTATTTAGGTGAAGAAAGTGGACTATGTGGAGGTACGTGTGAACGGGGCAGTGCGCTGCACGTGCATGTGCTTGAGGAGTGAGATAAACACAGGCACCCTGTGCGGCTCTGTAACGTATTAAATGAGCTGGGGAATGCTGCTAATGCAATACAATGATAACATTCCTGCAGTGTTTGGATTTCCCCTAGTGATCCCTCAGCCGGGGGAGCGGTGGGACGGAGGACGGGGAAGAGAAGATCACTGTTTTAGGCAATGGCGGGCTGTTTTTGTCCTCCACGGTCAGCCCTCCCTCCTAACTGCAGCCTCTAATAATCACAGCTCATTTTCTTTGTCGCCACCGAAAATGTTCTGTCAGATAAGACCGATGACGGAGGTCCGAGATTGTATCAAACTGGGAAACGCAGCAGTTAATGTCATTATTCCGCGAGTGCTTTATGGTGGGGCAGAGAGGGAAAAGGGCGCCGCAGCAGCAGCAGCAGCGTGCCAGCCCAAACAGCTACACTCAGGCTTGCAGGCCGTTCCAAGCCCGGCTCTGGGAACGCTGCAGGAACAGCAGCAGGGACGACTCCCTCCCAAAAGGAAGAGCCCCGGAGCAGGGCCAGGCCTGGTGGGGGGGGACCCCACCGCTCAGGGCCACTTAGGGGACGAGGCGGAGTAAAAAAAATATGCATTTCTACTTCATTTGTGCATTTTAGAGGCCCCAGAGCGCAGACCGGAGGCTGCTGTGAGGTCAGGCCTACAAACAGCAACGCGGTGGAGAGGCTGCAGTCGCGCCATTCACACGTGCGTGCCACCTCTGTGGGGGCACGAGTGAGCACGTTGGCCTTGGTAGTGCCTCTACATGCCCTCGGGAAGGCCTGCGTCTCCCTGCCGATAACTCAGCCCTGATTCCTCCCCTCCTCTGAACATTTCAAGGGCCTCCGTGTCGACGTGTAGGACGGGGATCCGCTCACCGCTGAAACCACACCGTGAATAAGACTGTCACCGCGGAGACGGAAGGTGTCTGGGGGAGGCGCGTGTTACGTAAGAGCCTCGCTCCAGGACCTGTCCCTTCCACATTCCCCAACTTTTACATCATCAACTGAAACCAGGACAAATAACAAACGCCGAGTAACGTCAAACGTCCTTGTAGACGAGAGCAGAGCTGATCAAACACCAGGAGGAGCCACGCTGAATGGTTCAGCTGAGGTGTAGTGTGAAGAAGAATGCAAGAGGTTTGCTGGAGCTGCATGTAGAGTCATGCTGGTGCAGCAGACCTCTGCTACGCACCTCTGCAGGAATGCAGGTCAAGCTAATTGACTATCAAACAACACCCTCGCCTTTCTGCTGCTCTGGCATTAAAGGTATGAGCACAAGGCGAGGTTCACCCCTGTATCAAACCTCCAATCTTCCCCTTCAAATGTTTCCTGACAAAACAGAGCAGACGGAACACACAGAGCGCAGATGATCCGTCCACGAGAAAACGTTCCAAACTAACCCAGAACACCTGTTTCTGCTCCAAAAGAGAAAGGAGGGAATACCAAATTGTAGGTTCTCAGCCTCGGTCATGGACTGCTGCATCGCTGGGTCGTGTAGGACAAAGACGGGGGTGGGGGGGGGGGGGTCTCACCTCTCCGAAGGCTCCTCGTCCGATCACCTTCAGGATCTCAAAGTCCTCCTTGTGCAGGCGCATCTGCTTCACTTTGGAGGTGAAGGGTTTGGCTGTGGAGGGAAGCAAGAGAGGGGGGTTAGGACCAGCCACGACAGCCCGAACCACCGTCGTCCAGGAGGGGTGAGACGGGGAGCGCCTGGCTCCGCCTCCATCACGTCTTCTCTTGAACTTAGTCGGATCGGCAGAGAAAAAAAAAAAAAAAAAAATCGGACATGAGGCCGATGTCAGCGTGGTTTCCTCGATACTACCGACCGGGATCAATAACCATCAAGAGTCGATAAACCGCAGGTTAGTGGAGGCACCGCGGTCATGCGGGCGCTGCCCGCGCGCACCCCATCGCTCAGGCTGTCGCCACCATTGTAAAGGTCCTTCGGGGAGGAGTGGGGGGGGTCGGCGACCACCTGCGCCTCCACGGCATGTGACGCCGGACGCACGCGGGCTGGAGGATAAAGACGGCCATTGTTAGGGCTGTAGTCACGGTTCTGGTAGAAAGAGGGTTCCATGAGGGGGGGGGGGGGGTGGGGGGTCCTCCACCAGAGCTAGACAGATGCCCTCTACGAACACAGTCAGCGTTTCCCCCGTTTGTGGACGCCCATTCAACCACTTCCTGTTTGCGCGATGGCCGACGCCGGAGGAGGACAGTCGGGATCGGGATCGGAGCCGCGGAAGCCCCCGCTGACCCCGCCCCCCCTCGGCTGACGGGGCGTGAAACGCGCAACGCCAACATTCCTGTTGCCTCGCAGAAAACCGGCGGCGACTGCGCCGCGCATCTGGCCCCGATGGCGCTGCGACTGGGAGGCAGATGGGCGCCGGGGGGGCGTCACATCCTGGCGTGCGGCGGCGCACGCCACGGGCCCGTAAAAACGCACGCACCCAAGCTGACCGGCGGCCAATTAACGCCAATTAAATCTGGTTCTTCACGAGGTTCTGAGCAAACTCTCCCCTTTAAACTTTTTTTTTTTTAGCCGCAGCCTTTGTGCCTGCGCGGCGCTCTCTCATCTCGAGGGTCGCCGCAGCTGATGCAGACGAGTTTACATTTCGGAGACGTCTCTGGACGCCGCCTGAGCTTTCTTCTCCGCCAAGACGGAAAGTGTTTACGCTCCGCGTCCGTCGGCGACGAAGGCCAGGGCTGCAGGGGAGACGGGGGGGGGTCCGAGGGTCCAGTCTATCTGCTTCTCGGCTTTAAAAGTCCCCTCTGACGATGCTGAGGCAGACAGCGGGGGGTGGGGGTGGGGGGGTCGGGGGTGGGGGGTAAAGTGACTGCTGAGTCAGGAGCTTTACAAACCAGCCACATGAGACGCGTCTTTCATCCGCGAGCGGGGAGCCCACAGGCCGCGTCCACAACAAAGCGCTCATACAAATGTGCACACACGCAGCTAAAACTGGCGCATAATGGGTGAATTATTGTTTCCACCGATATAAAATAGGAATAGCTTAGTGCAGCTGGTCTTTTTGACCCTTTAATTTGATCCGTTGGTGAGTATTGCTGAAAAACAGGGCCCATACAGTAGGCGAGCGCAGAGGGTAAAAGGGTGAAACGCCCCGTCTGAGAACAAGAACAGCTCCTTCTCTCCCACATGAACCTGGATCAATGTGTCTGTTCAGGTCCTGTGCGCTATTTTTACAAGGGAGCAAAATACCATGCACGTTAACTCACAGGCAAAATATACAGGTAGAGCCAAACATAGCAACCGTTGCTATGACGAGGAGTGTTTGGAGCCATTAGGCAACGTTTAGGTAGATGACTATCTAACTTTCACCGTGACAGCAGCTCTTTGTTTTCAACAGCGGGTGGGCTGTACCTCGGTTTTTATCTTTCACAGGGCGATATCGCGCCGGTGGAAGTACAACTTGACACGACAAAGGTTACGCTGGATGGAGGCACACGTTTCAAACGCGCGGGAGAACAAAAGCGCGCTAATCACCCTGGAAACAACGGGCCACAGAAACACGCGTGTTCCCCAGCAGAGAAATGCCTGGAATGTAGCAGAATTCCAGAAAAGCAGGTGGGATTAAACCGACATAAAGACACCAGGAGCGCCGTTTAAAACGCACACACGCGTGCAGATGATGCAAAGCACCAGCGGTGCCAACTAAACCAGTAGGGCAGACTGGTTGGGAGTTCCTATCAGGCCATTCTTCCTGCAGAAGCGCCGCGGCTATTTTTGCGTTTAGCGTGACTGCGGGAAACGTGTGTCCACGCAGAGAGCGTCCCGCCTGGATCGTCTCCAGGGTGTGTTCACGTGAAAACCTGCACCTGTGTCACATATGCGGCCACGACAACAATGCGTCTCTCACACTCCTGTGACTCAACACTGGGTGTAACCACATTCTTTTAATTGCGATAAAAGCTAAAATAATCCCCACTCGCTTAAAATGAACCGTTTACTGCAAATTGCTTCCCCCCGAATGTTGTAAAGTTTATCTGCTTGGCAAAAATATTCTCGTTAAAATGGTTAAATTAAGAACCATATCATCAGATTGAAAAGTTCACCAAATGTGCTCTGCAGGGGTAAAGAGACGGAAGAATGGT
The DNA here is from genome assembly GCA_911728415.1 of Lagocephalus sceleratus. NCBI lineage: Eukaryota > Metazoa > Chordata > Actinopteri > Tetraodontiformes > Tetraodontidae > Lagocephalus > Lagocephalus sceleratus. The sequence goes on along the minus strand of CAJVRN010000238.1, from coordinate 1,626,273 downwards.
GAGTAATTTTACTCATCCATTCATCAGCAAACGTGGGAATTAAGATGAGCAAAAACAATAATTTTGGCATTTATATGACGTCAGGCCTGTCTGGAACATGTTGAGCAAACCCGTCTGGTAACTTGTTCAGTAAAATGACCTGTAAATTAAACACGAGCTTCGGAATCACCGATGAAAACCGCATGCCCTGCCGGAAAAACAACCTTTTCCAGCAACTTCGCCGTGCGTGAGTAGGCTTTCTTCATACGCACGCAGGAATAACGCGGCTTCCAGCCACGCTGATCTTTCAAGAATGCGCATAGTACCGAGGTATTTGTGAAATTCCCACAACAGTTGGCATTCTGCGAGCAACATCCAGCACCCATGTTTAGTTCCAGCAGCAGCGGTAAAGTTTTCCAGAACAGCCGGTTTGTTTTTGTTCAAATATGGGTCAGATGTGCAAGACAGAGGGAAAAATACAGCTTATCATCATCGGTGATGCTGCAGCTGCATCGACCCGTGTTCTTTATCTAATTTAAATATTTTATTATGTATAGTGGGAACATGTGTAGTCGACAGCGTCCCGTTCCAAATCCAGACTGCCACATTTTCCATGAGCTACTACAAATCTGAGGTATTATAAAAATGGAAAACATCTGTATTCTGGCTGCACAAAGCTACTTTTCCACTTCACCTTTGGAGGCTTTTTTTTAAATTTACACTGAGATTTTCACACTTGGGTCGCTGACGTCTTTCATCTGTTTGGGAAATCTTAAATTTCAGGATTTACGCCGCGACAGATCGGAGGTCATCTGGAACTAAAACAAGGAGGAATAAAAACATCAAACCCCGTCATCGCCGTCGTCAGTCATGAGACGCAAGGAAATCATCAAGAGGTGGAAAATGTAACGGATGAACCGCTCCGGACCGAGACCGCGCTGGAGCCCAGAGGCCGACCCCCCCCCGCCGCCTCAGGCCAGCAGTTACATCAAAGTTCACCAGGACCACAATCCAAAAATCATCCCAGTCCCGCAGTGGGATGCTGGGACATCTGGAAGCCATCACCAGATTTGAAAAAAACCGCAGTGAGGTAGCGTCACAAAAATGCTGCGCGTCGGAGGGACGGCGGAGAGACGGGGAAGCAACCTGAGGACGGACGGCCTCACTTTTCTCACAGGGTTCGCGTGACCCCGCGTCCCAGCACTCACGTGATCGCGGAGGGGGGGGAGGGGGGCGAAAACGCGCTCGCCAGTGCCCCCCCCCGCTCAAGCTCCGAGCGTCGAGACCTTCACCTGTCAGGTGCCGGATTAAAGGTTCGTCTACAAGATGTAAAAAAAAAAGAGTGTTCTAAACCGCTCCGGCCTCAAAGGACACTTTTAAAATAAACACCAGGACTTCCTGTTTACACATCCCAAACAAATCTGAATGGAGATCTCAAAAAGGGGGAAAGTGAGTGGCAGCCCTCTTCCCAGTGCAACAGCAGCTCAGAGGCTTCAAGAAACTAGACGGAAATAGAACCCACACCCTTCGTAACACGCTCGGGGCTTCGCCCAACAACACGTGCGCGTCCCCCGCTTCCTCGCGCAATGCGTCGGGGCCGGGGTGATCCCCAGGAGGCCGGAACGCCGGGGTGGGGTGGGATGGGGGGCGAAGCCGCGGTGTTGAACAACCGGGTTAGACAATCGGCCGCACGTAAACAGGCCCGCAGCGTTTAATTGAGTTTAACGCCCCACTGCGCACCAGTGACACCAGAGCTCCCAGCGCCCCCGCCCGCCATCCCACGGCCAACTACAACTTTTCCTCGGTGCAGTTTTCCTTTCCGTCTTCCCCATCGGTAATCGGGAGGGCGATGACGGTCGGAGGCCGTTAAAGAGCAGCGTCTGCCCGGCAGCGTTAAACACACAAACAGGATGTTCCCAGAATATTAACAAACCACAAACACCAAAGAAAAGGAGGGTGTGTGTGTGTGGGGGGGGGGCTGACAAAACAATAGCAGGGATCCAAGCGCGGCCGCGTCCAGCAACGTGAGGAGGGCTGCCAGCGGAGGTGGCGTCTGAGCAGGAAGCGTTGGACTTCAAAGCTTGAAAGTTGGTTTTTTTTTTCTGCCAGCACGCGCCCCCGGCCCGATTCAAAGGACACGGCAATGTCCACGGTCCCCCCCCATAGCATCTGCAGATAAGGAGAGCATGAAAGGAGGCTGCACCGGGGCCTCCCGCTGCTGCAGCGGGCACCAGGTGCTCCATTGTTCCTCCGCTCTGCATTTAAAGGAGCGGCGGCAGCGCGTCAGCACGCATAATCCAGATTAGAGCGCGTACATCACACCGACGGCTGCAAACGTTAAGGCGCATGCGACGCTCACAGACCAACAACCCGTCTACGCTGCTGGAAGAGGAAGTGGAAAATCGAGTAAAACTCCAGATTTGTTGCGTAATCACACATTTTTAGGCTCAAGGAAAACATGAGACTTGGTGTTACTGGCTACCTGACTCATTAAGAGGCTGATAACAGGGCGATACGTTTACAGTCGCGTCCAAAGATCAACAGTTTTTCAGAGTAATCCAGGAAAACGTTAATCTGAGGAAGGCCTCCCGAGAGAGGGACGCCGACAGCTGGATGAATATCCCGCTTTTTTACAGCCAGGACAAACACTCGCGGCCTCAATCCCACCAACAAATGACTTTACGGGCGCCTCTGTGTGCCTTCGCCTGCCAGGACCCCCCCCCCCGGGAAAACGCTACAGGGAGGTTACGAGAGCTGGGAACGGCCAAGCCGGAGCGTGAGCGTTTTAATCAAATTAGCAACTGTAAAGCATATCTGCACGGTGTGTGTGTGTGTGTGTGTGTGTGTGTGTGTGTGTGTGTGTGGAAGGGCCGCTGCAGCCAGCCTGGCTTGCAACAGCCCGAACACTGACACTGCACCATTTAAGGGTTTGATTCTGAAGGAGACCACCCGTAACTATAAAAGGACGCACCTCAAGGAGCCGAGGTGGCGTTTGTTTTAAAGCTCTGGTGAGGTGGAAGAAAAGTGTGTGACACTCTGAAAAGAGAAGACTTTGCTTCACAGGAGGGGGGGGGGGTGGAAGAGGGAGAGAAGTGGAGGTGCAGTGGAGGCCCAGGATGGTAAAAGGACTGCGTGTCCTCGTACTCGCACACCTCCCCCCACTGTCACTGGAGAAAACGGGCCTTTACAGATGACCCAGGCCTGTTTTATTAACAGAATGGTGCCGGGCTGCAGGTTCCCTGTGGCCATGTGTGTCATGGAGGAGGTAACCCTAGATCGCTGTTATTCTCTGGGAACCCGCCCGACCGGGCGAGCTCACCGCGGAGGAACCGCGGCTTTACAACTTGCTAGTTTGTAGTAGTATTTTTTTTTTTTTTAGGATGGCGCATTCCAAACGACGGCCTAATAATGGAGAAGAGTGTGTGTGTATCAGCTGCAAACATCTGGTAGCTTTAATGGATCATTAAACAAGGAGCTCTTCCTGTTTGTGTGTATTTGCTCAAGCAGGGACGGTGCTGGTGGAGCAGACACGCATCACGAGGTAGACCGTCTGAAGGCAGGAAGTCCTGTATTCCTGACAGATTAAAGCGCCACTAATTCACCATTTCATGTCCACATACACATACACCCCCCCCCCCAACCTTCAGCTATGCCAAACAGTCGTCGACGTCGAGCTCAAGACGCTCGCCGCTCCGTTAATGACACCATCCTGAGGTTAGGTGTAGGAGCTGACAACAGAGGCAGCCAGAGGCCTGTCGGGACAAGCCCCCCCGGTTCAGAGGTGTGCGCCTGCTCGGTCATTAATTACTCTGTTCAGAGACGTGGTCAGGTGAAGTGGGGGGGGGGGCGATGGCGTGACCCGGTGAGAGCGAACAGCAGAGGTCAGGTAGCAGGCGCACGCCTAGATTAGAGCGGGGGGACTAATGACCTCGCTGATCGAGCCAACACGGGGGGGGGGGGCTTGTTTTGACGTCTCGGTGATCAGAGGACTGAGCCAGCCTCAGAAACGCTTACCCCAATCCAGCACGGGTTACTGGGTCAGCGCATTCTCTATTTGGGGTGGGTAATAACTCAGAAAATCCCTCAAGATCGTCTGCAGCGCTGCGAGTACATTTCCACAGGAAATTAAGCGGCGCTGACCACCCCCTCGTGACTAATACACGAGCAATCAATACACGGGGAGGGGGAACTGTGGCAATGATTAGTCTTATTTCAAGCGCCTGAAGGGGGGAAAATTGGATTTGGGGTTGTTGAAATGTGCTCGGCAGCCATGTGTCAAACTGTCTGTAACACGACCTTCAGCGCAGCAGGAAACGGTGCAGGGCAGCGAGTTTAAGAGGGAGAACCTCAGAGCGCATTCTTCTGAACGCGAGCGCGCGCGTACGGCCGCGTTCTGAACCTCGGAGAGGCCGCGCGAGATGAGCGGGCGTGCGAGTGCGAGCACCTCAGCGGAGCCGCCGGACGAACCGGCGTTACCGGAGTCCGCCGCGCCCGCGCCGCAGAGACGGCGGGGTCGGAGCAGAGGGCGCGCGTGATGTATGGCTCGGCCTCGAAATAGACGAGGTCACCTTCAAACCTGCCGCCGCGCCAAAAGCCAAGGTCAGCGCTGCGCCGGCGTCCGCCGCCGGGGGACGGGAAGCAACGCGCACGCCATCAGAACTCCATGGTTAACTCTAAAAGTCTCATCACATGCGCCCCTGATGCCCCAGAGCAACTGCAGGGGGGGGACAGGCAGAACACGGGGGGGTCAAATGCATGCATGGATGCATTTACACGTGCTGCTCTTGCATCACCGCGCTGCAGCGCTTTTCAACCAGCATCAGGAGGGCGCAGACAGTCAGGGGCGGCTCTCCGCCCTCGTGTTCCTCCACAGAAAAGGTTCCCCAACGACGAACCCAGACAGACGCTACAGGGGCTTATCGGCGACTCGGGACGGTGCCAGAGCGGCCGCGCTGCATTCACACGCCAGCGAAAGGATTCCGGACGCAAACGCGCCCAAAAAAAAAGTAGACCCGCCCGTCCGGGTGCACGCGCACGATGTCACGGATCTGCACACAGACGCATCCGAACACGCCCAGCGTTCCCTGTCACCAGGCAAAGAGAACAGCAGTGTGGGTGTGTGTGTGTGCGTGTGGGGTGTGTGTGTGTGTGGGGTGTGTGTGGGGTGTGTGTGGGGTGTGTGTGTGCGTGTGTGGGGGGGGGACTAGTGACGACACAGAAACAGGACCAACAACCCCCAAAAAGGAGCGAGAACCCGCGGGGGTCCAGAGTGATGGAGAGTAAATTAATAATATGAGTGAGGTGCTGACAGACGGGGGTGGGGGGGTTGGGGAGGGGTGTGTGTGTGTGTGTGTGTGTGGGGGGGGGTTGTTTACTGGTGGACAAAGAGCCTGACCTGGTCTAATCTAAACAACCGCTGCTATCTTCAACGTAGCACCTCTGCTCCAGATTCCACAGGCGGCTCGGCTAACAGGGGCTGAGTCAGCACTCAACCGTCCCCCCCCAGCTGAGCCCCTCTGTTCTGCAGCGACAAGAGCGTATACAGCAGAACCCCCCCCCCTTCGGCCGAGGCCAGCGGATGCATCACATCCTCTACCTGCTTCAGCGGCGCAGCAGGGGCCACTTCAGCATTCACGGGTGTAAACGTGAGAACAGATTTAGGTTAAACTTCCCAGCTAAATGACCCCCCCCCCAACCCCCCCCCCATCGAGGACAGCTGGGGTTCGGTGCCAGACCAGCTCATCATTCCTCTCAGACTCAGAAACCAGCGGTGGGAGGAGTCAAACAACCGAGAGGAGGAAACACAGCGAGATCACATGATCAGCCTTCATCTGTGGTGCATGTGGAGCTGAATAAAGGCCCGGGGTGGGGGGGGGTCGGGGGGGTGAGGCCACAGACATCACATAGCAGGATGCTGATTGATTTATTGAAGCCAAAAAGGCCCGCCTGAGATTAGACTGTGTTGTAGACGGCCTTTGTTGAAATGGCGATAAGGAAAAGCTGCTGCTTTTCACGAAACGCCGGAAAGTTCCGGTTTGTGGAAGGGGGCGGGGCCGGTACGGGCCGTCGGCTGGGAGGCCGCGTGGGAGCGGGACGACGGAACCCGAGGCGACAAGTCTCCCGCTGACCCCGCCCCGGTGAAGCCCGGGACCAGTGTCCCGTTGCCGCGGTAACCAAAGGCTTTGGACCCGGCGGCTGACGAGGCGGCGCCAGAACCAACCGTCCCTCAGAAAACACGCTGGTCAGGGCCCGCCGGCGTCCAACATTCTTCTGACTGCACAGCTCAGAGACCAGACCAGAACAACCGTTTGCTTCCTGCCCTATAAACTCAAAAATGCTTCCTCTCGTAGGAAGCCATCTTGGAACGTCCCAGGAATTCCTTTGGTGATACCAAGATCCAGATACGCGCTGCAGCTGTGGGGCTAAAGGCCAGAGACAGGCGGGCGGGCCCACAAACGCTCGCCAGAGAACCCGAGCTCGGGGAGAACACGAGGGGGTGAAGCTGCTGTCACCACGAGGTGCCCTGGGCCCGGGGGGGGGTGAAGGTGAAGCAGCATGGCGAGGACACACGGGTCCAGAGGGTGCTGAAAGACGGGGCTCACTAACGACCTGCACCAGGGAGCCCCCCCCCCCCAAGGAGAGGACGGCTCCTCTCGTGTCCTCCTGACACTCTGCAATTAAGAGAAGGAACACCCGGAGAGTCGGGAATATTCCGGGACGCTGCCGACCCCCCCTTCTTTAGACCTCACAGTCTAGAACCAGGAGGTCCTGCCTTCTCTAGACTTCAGCAGGCCCCCGGTCCGGGTTCGGCCCAGTAAGACCAGTATGGTGGGCGAGCGCTCAGGAAACAGGACGCCGAGGATACCTGCAGGCGTCCTCGGACCACATCTGTTGGCGAGGCCCTCTCAAGACAGCGGGGCAGGATGAGATTACGCTGACGCGGGGCAGGAAGGGGGGCTCATCGCGAGCAAACAGGTTGTGCGCGAGTCCTCCGAGGAAGCAGACGCGCCCCTGACCTCACGCCTTCCCGACAACGCCAGCGAGCCCCGGACGACACAAAGGCACAATGCGATCCAGCTGTCCCACTTCCACGTATGACATCACGCGCCCCCCCCGAACGAGCTCACGGGAGCTCTGCGGGTCCTTCCTGCAGAGAGGAGCAGACAGGAAGCGGCGACCGCAGGAGCAGCGAGGATATCCTGAGTCCTGCAGGCGGGGCGCGATGCCGCCGATTAAAACACGCGCGCCCCGGCGATATCTTCGACATCTTCTCCGTTTAACGAGGGGAAAAACGCGGAGGCATTCCAGTCTGGGGGGGGGCAATAAAAGGCCCCGCTGGGTGGAGCAGGCATCAGCTGCAGCTGAACAGCTGGCCGCCGAGGACCAGGACTAAATCTGGACTGGAAAAGGTCAGGCTGCACCCCCCCCACTACCAACGCCCCCCCACACACACTCACACACACACCCCCGCATCCATACGTTCGCCTACTACAGACTGGTAATGGGGGGAAGTGATGGGACAGAGGCAGGAAAACAGGAAGTCTGTGAGAAATAGATGGTGGACAGAGGCGGTGAAACCCTTTTCCTTCAAATGAGGCTGCAGACGTGAAGCCCAGCGCCTCTACGCACACACACACACACGCACACACGCACGCGCACGCACACACACACACACACACACGCACACACACACACACACAAGGCTGTGGTTTACGTGAGGAGTCGGGATTCAGCGTACTTTCCCCGTGTCCTTTTCCCTCATGGCCCCGGGTCACGCAGGGCTCTCCATTTCAGCTACAACAAGGTCGCCCAACGAGAAAAACCTCTGGCCTGGGGGGTCGGGGGGGGGGGTACCGCCCGCCCAGGCCTCGGCATGGCCAAGCGGCCCGACAACCCGGCAGCACCGCTGTACGCCCCCCCCCAATGTGACTTTGTCTTGGTAATTGTCCTCAAAGCACACAAAGATGGTATCCGGGACAGATGCGCGCTTCCTCTGTGCCCGAGGGGGGGGGGGGGGGGCGAGGGGGGGTACAGAACCAGGCCAGATCGGACCTCGATTACAGCCGACTGCCTGAGAGGAGTGTGTCTGCAGTCTTGTGAGTGTGCAGCTTTAAAAACACACCCCGGCCTGTCCCTTCGGGTCGGTGACGTCTCGTCTGCGTCTCTGACTCTTGGTGGGTTCTGCAGGGCGAAGGCCCCCCTCGGGGGGGGGGGGGCGGCGAGCGGCCGGACCGCCGTCTTGGGCGTCTCAGCTGCCGCCCAGGTGTGTTTTGCGGTGTCGGGGCGTTTGGTGACCTTTGGCTGCGCACCACATGTGCGCGCCGCGCTGCACCCCCCGCGTTTGCATTCCAGGAGCCGTCTGCGGGCGGCGGCGAGGACGGACACCGACGCCGGGCCCAACCGCCCCGCCACGGACTCCTAGCCATGACATTTGACCCCAACAGCTCTCCATTTTCAAAGCCACCTGGAACAATTAGGCCATTTGGAGGAACCCAAGCTCTCTAATGCGAAGAATTATCAGTTAAGATGAAGGAAATATCAGGAAAGATGATGGAAATATGAGTAAAGACGAAAGAAATATCAGTAAAGATGAAGGTAATATCAGTAAAGATGAAAGAAATATGAGTAAAGATGAAGGAAATATGAGTAAAGATGAAAGAATTAACAGTAAAAATGAAGGAAGTATGAGTAAAGATGAAGGTAATATCAGTAAAGATGAAAGAAATATCAGTAAAGATTAAGGAAATATCAGTAAAGATAAAGGAAATATCAGTAACGATGAAACAAATATCAGTAAAGATGAAGGAAATATAAGTAAAGATGAAAGAAATATCAGTAAAGATGAAGGAAATATAAGTAAAGATGAAGGAAATATAAGTAAAGATGAAGGAAATATCAGTAAAGATGAAAGGAATATCAGTAAAGATGAAAGAAATATCAGTAAAGATGAAGAAAAAGCCTCAGAAGAGCCTCTGGACCGTGTTTCAGCTCGCTGTGTACCCTCCGTGACACGCCCGGCGCCATCTTTCACGTGGTCACGGTAGAGAACATGGACGTGTCAACAACAGACCTTGTGTGCTGGGACATGATTTGTTCCATCTGAAGTCAGAGGTCACCCCCCCAGTCTCAGAAACCACCGAGGTTAGAACTCGAGGCGAACCCAGACCGGGTCACCAGAGACCGCGAGCGCACGTCTGGACCGGCAACGGTCCTCCGACGCCCTCCGCGGTCCCGTTTCCTGCTCCCAGTTAACCCAGCACCTCGGTACCTAGGCTGGGGAGGCTCACACACACTCTTTTGGCCTCAACACAAGCCGGCGTCAGGGTGAGGTCATCGCCTGGAGCCCCAACAGAGGGCATCTCCCAGAATCCTCCCCGACCGGGACGCGGCGGCCCGGCCGCGTCCGATTGGCTGGAGCCTCACGACTTGGACGCGGCGAAGGAAACGATCCATGTGCGGAGAACGAAACCAGATGGCTTCCAGAGCGGCCTCTTTATCCCCTCCGTGCGCGTTAAAAGAAAAAAAGAAAAAGTTACCGAACCCAAACTTCCACCTCATAGCAGAGGAGAGCCGGACCGGATGGCGGCTGGCGGGGGTCAACCGGCGCCGCCATCGGAGGCTTCGACCGCCACCCCCGCCGCCGCAACAGCCCGACCCGTTCCAGAAACAAACAGATTGCGCGTCCCATTATTAAATGGGGGGTGTGTGGGGGGGTGACTGGCCCGAGAGGGTCGGCGGGGCGGGCGTGCTCCGGCGGCGGGCCGGGCCTCCGCGCCACAAAAAGAGGCGAGCCGTTCGCATTCCTGCTCGGCGCAACAAACCAAACATGTTGCTCCCTCTCGGCCCCCGCTGCACAAACATGTGTGTGGTCCCCGCGGCTCCTGTTGTCGTCCCTAACCTCCGAGGGGGGGGTGGGACGAGGGGGGGGGCAGAACCGGGAGTCCTCCGTCTGCGGAGGAACGAGGGGACGCTCGGGCGGGTTACGCCTTCGCCAGTATGAACCCCTAAAGAGGGACCCGGGCCCAGCAGGAGCAGCCAGACGAAGGTCGTCTCCTCCTGTTGGGGGGGGTGTGGGGGGGGGTCAAGACCGACATCCTGGGCTGACGTTACAGGGATCCTCCTCCGTCGGGATCCTTCCCCTGCTTCCCGACTCGGCGCGGCTTTTACAACATGTCTGTTTTTGGTAATGAGACGCGGCCTTCCGCTCCGGGTCGGACCGGCTTTTCCAAAACACATAAAGCATTTTAATTACACGGGAACGCGGCCGCACGGGCCCTCGGCGCCGGGGAGGGCTCGGGGCGAGGCGGGAGCCGGGGGGGGGGGCCGAGAGAGAGCCCCGCAACTTCTATAAAAGGAATGCGATGGGGAAGGGAGGGCCGCCGCTCCGCCAGCGATGCCGGCCCGGGGACGGGGACGGGGACCGCAGGAAAAAGGCGTCTCACCCCAGTCGAGGAACTCGGTGATGTTCTTCTCCCTCCTGAGCGGGGAGGTGTTGCACTCGTCGTAGAGGCACACCAGGACGTCCAGGAGCGACTCCACGCTCAGGCACTGGCCGTTGGCCCCCGCCGGCCCCTCCAGGACCAGCTTCTCCAGCTTCTTCAAACGCACCTCTCCCGACATGCTTGCTCCCGCTCGTCCACTTCCCGACCGGTGGAAGGAGCCGGGGGGAAAAAACAACAAAAACACAACCCCCCCACCCCCAAAAAACACCCCCAAAAAACCGGTCTAGGCCTCTGGGAGAAGTCCTGTCACCTTGGAGGAGCCTCGGGAGTGGTAAAAGTTCAGGCGAGGGAGGCTACAGCCCGTGTGATCGAGGAGCTCCGAGAACCGAGGGGGGCCCGGGAGGACACCCCCATGTCAGAGCGCCTTTCCCCGCAGGACGCCGAGGGGACGCCCGGTCCCGGTTCGACCCCACCTGGTCCAAATTGGGGGGGTGGTGGTGGTGCTGCCGTGTGCGGAAAGGATCGATGGCTCTTAAAAGGTCCCTCCGGGGGTCTCCATCGGTAACGACCCCCCCCACTCCCAAAAAAAAAAAAAAAAAAAAAAAAAAGCTGTGTAAGGCTACAAAGACACGGGCTTAGTTAGCAACCTGCTAGGCTAACTAGCCAGCGAGCTAACCGCTAAGGTTACTTTTCTGCGTTCCCGAATTCCATCGTTGCTCCTTTTTTTTTTAAAAAAAAAAAAAAACAAAAAAAAAACGGGAAAGGACGCGTAAAATGCGCAGTGTCAACGCCGACCAGGGGGGGTGGGGGGAACGCCGACGTGTTCCTCGCGAAACGTGAAAGAAGCCCCCCCCCCCTCTTCGCCCGCTCAGATCGGCCGTTTAAAGCCCATCCTGCGGCCCCGAAAACACTCCCGGTGAGCCCCCCCCCCCTTGCCTCGGAGCTGGCTGTGAGGCTGCGGTGTGGAGAGGCTCGCACGCCCGGTCGCTGTCTGTCTGTCTGTCTCTCTCTCTCTTCCCCCCCCCGCGTCCTTCCCGTCCTGCCTCCCCCGCCGGTCGCTTCGCGTCTCCCTGCCCGGTCCAACCGCCAGCGAGCCCCTCCGCCGCCAGAGACTCACGGCGCGGGGGGAGATGGTCCGCGGCGGCGATGCGCGGGGGGCGCCGCGATGCATTGTGGGTAATGCGGTTCCATTTTCACCCCTCCTGACGGGAACCCGAGCCCTGGCGTCGTTTTAGGGTTGCCAGCGGGCCGGTTGTTGTTAAGTCGCGTTCGGGTGAGTCGGGTTTGGTGGTAGGGAGAAGCGGTTTTCTATCTTTAAGAGAGTAAGTCGCGCCGGCGCATGCGCACTCGGGCGGTATCGCAGGGCGGCCATGTTGGGGGAGGCGACAGCGTCCCGGGACCGTCTACGCGCTCTTTAGCGTCTCTGGTGCTGCTGCTGCTGCTGCAGGCAAAATCCCAGATCATCATCATGGCGCCGGGACTGGGGGGGAGGAGGGGTGAGGACGGGTGAGGGGGTGAGGGGGGTGTGAGGATGAGGGGGTTAGGATGGGTGAGGGGGGGGTTAGGAAGAGGGGGTTAGGATGGGTGAGGATGGGGGGTTAGGAAGAAGATGGGGTGAGGAGGGGGTGAGGAGGAGGGTGAGGGGGTGAGGGGTTAGGATGGGGGTTAGGATGGGTGAGGATGAGGGGGTTAGGATGGGTGAGGATGAAGATGGGGTGAGGAGGAGGGGGAGGAGGGGGGGTGAGGACGGGGGGTTAGGATGAGTGAATATGGGGGTCAGGATGGGGTGCAAGGATGGGGGGTTAGAATGGTGAGGATGGGGTTGAGGATGAGTGAGGATGGGGGGGTTAGGATGGGTGAGGATGATGGGGGGGTGAGGATTGGTTAGGATGGGTGGGGGGGTGAGGAGGGGTTAGGATGGGTGAGGTTAGGTTAGGATGGGTGAGGATGGGTTAGGATGGGTGGGGTTAGGTTAGGAGTGGGGGGTGAGGATGGGTTAGGATGGGTGGGGGGGGGGGTTAGGATGGGTGAGGTTAGGTTAGGATGGGTGAGGAGGGTTAGGATGGGTGGGGGGTGAGGAGGGGTGGGGGGTCACAGATTGTGAATGGAGGCTGCGGAGCGTGCTGCAGATGGAGGGCTCTCTCTGAAGGCCGTCGTCTGACCGTAAAACTTTTACAGGCGGCTGAAACACCCAACACACACGTGTGGTCTGACTCAACACGCCATCGTGTAAACAGCAACGGCACGTTTCCCCACGGTCAAACAGCTTTGAGCTCTGCTGTGCGCCCCCCTTCCTGTGCCGTATTAATCACTCTGTGTTCACGCCCTTTTCCATCGTTTACTTGAATCACAATAAAGTGTCCTGGTTCATCTCCACCCATCAAAGCGGCCCCCAATCTGCTGAGAATTACCACGCATTTGTTCCCTTCTGTAAATTCTACACGGTCTGTATAACTTCAAAGTATGCGGCATCTCGTAAATAATTATTGACCTTTGATTTAAATAAACGCATGTGAAAATTCCGAATAAAAGGAAAGAGTATATTTAGAGTGCTGTTACACCCATTTAGAGGTTTTAGCTCCACTTTTGATTTGTCAGTATAACGTGTATAAATACGCACAATTTTAGCATTCAGTGAACGCTCACCGATAATTGAACTGTTTATGCTTCTAGAATGCAACAATCTGTAGAATCTAAGGGGAACGTAAATGTTCTTTTGAAGGTTTCCTCCTTAAAAAACATTCATTAATGCTGTTTTAATACACGTTTATCAGAGATTACTCAGGCCACCAGCAGCACAAAACTATCAGGTATACATATAAAGTTGATAGATATTCTACTGAACAACTATAAACTTGAAACATACGCGATTTTGGAGCTATAATCTGGAATATTTTGGGGATTAAGATCTGCTGCTTCCTCCAGTGAAGCTGTGGCGCCCCCTGGCGGTCAGGTGCGGTCACCGCACCCGCCCGGAGCCTGCCTCTCTTTGGAGGTTTCGTTTGCGTCTCTCGCACAACAACAGTCTTTCGCCTTTAATCCGGAGCCTGAAATTAACTCCCAGCTTCACATTTCCGGGGCTTACCCGCAGCCCCTTCCACCGGTGGTCGTTTATTGGTCTGGTTTTGTTGACTAGCGGGTTAAAGGTCGTCTCAAATATGCCTTGTGGGTCATCTAATCACGTCTGATCCCATTAGACGCTGCTGAGGGAAATGCAATCAGACAGTCCGGCTGGACTTCAGATGTGGAGCCATAATGGTGCACAGGTCTGCCCCCCCAGACCCCCCCCATCGGGCCTGATCGGTGATTAACGACGCACTGATCCCGTCCGGATCTGCGGCGTCTGCGGGCGGATCCGCTCCATTAAGGCGCAAACTGGACCCCGAATATTTGGTGACTACGTGGATCAGGAGGGACCGGGAGGTGGAGCAGCCACGCTCTTCCGGGGCTCAGGCCCGGTTCGGAGCAGCAGAGAGACCGGGTTCGGAGCAGCAGACAGGTCCGGTTCGGAGCTGCAGACAGGTCTGGTTCGGAGCAGCAGAGAGACCGGGTTCGGAGCTGCAGACAGGCCCGGTTCGGAGCTGCAGAGAGACCGGGTTTGGAGCTGCAGACAGGCCCGGTTCGGAGCTGCAGACAGGCCGGGTTTGGAGCTGCAGACAGGTCCGGTTCGGAGCTGCAGAGAGACCGGGTTTGGAGCTGCAGACAGGTCCGGTTCGGAGCTGCAGAGAGACCGGGTTTGGAGCTGCAGACAGGTCCGGTTCGGAGCTGCAGACAGGCCGGGTTTGGAGCTGCAGACAGGCCCGGTTCGGAGCACAGACAGGCCCGGTTCGGAGCACAGACCGGCCCGGTTCGGAGCCCCGGGCCCCGCCGCAGCCCCCGCTCCCACAGGGCGCCCCTGTCCCCCAAATGGAGCGAATGGACCTCTAAATCGGAGCGCTTTCGAATGCAAACGCGAGGATGTTAATTAACACCTGAGTTGCTGATTGCGGGAGCTCGTCGGCCTTTGATTGAGGAGAAACGTCACCTCGGGGCTTTGAAGGGCAGCTCCGTGTGATGGGCCTGGGGGGGAGAGAGGCTGAGAAAAGTCACACAAAGGCCTTCGTAATTTCCCGAATGAGGGGCTGTAATGTGACGGAGGGACGGGGAGAGGCACCGCCTCTGGATCTGCGGCCCCAGATAAATAAATAAATAGAAAGATAAATAAATAAACAAACAGACTCCGGCTGGGAAAATCAGGTGGAAATACAAGTGAACAAGAGTTTAAAACATTATAATAACTAATGTGAAACACCTTTTTACTGCTATTACAATCATAAAAAACCCTGAAATACATAAACGCGTAGAATAGAATTAGAAAATAAAGAAATAGAATTTCATCTGATGATTTAAAAGACCGTTTTAACTTGATTGTGATTAAAACTGTTGGAAGAGGAGAAGCTGCGATGGACTCAAAGTGAGGGTTGTAGAGGAGCTCCCACCAGAAACCAGAGCGCTTCATCGGGCTTTTGTTTTAGAAACGTCATTAGAAAATGTGTCAAAGGAAAGCTTTGGTTTCTAAAATGATTCCAAAGAGATTCAAAAATGATTTTATCACTTTAGATTTGGAGATTTGGAGATTCTAAAATGATAAAATCCCAAACAAATGAAGGCGGGTGACTCTGAGCCCGCGTGTGTGTCCGACCTCACCTTCACTGCTCGCGTCAGCTTCCAGAGGTTTTTCCGACTTTACGGGGTGAAAACGGGAGGAAGGGGCCCCGGAGAATGTCGGGCGCCTGACCTTTGACCCCTGGCTCCACCTCGTGCTCCCGTCTTATTAATTTGTCTCGTCCGGCGGCGGGCCGCGGGTCTGGCGGTCATCTGTCATTTGCTCTTCCTGTGTGCTCCCTCAGTCTGTCTGACATCTCTGAGCAAACACGGGCCAATACACAACCCCCCCCCCCCCTCACCCCCCCTCACCCCCCCCCAGGGCCCCAGCCAGCAAGAGCGGCCCTTCTTCTAATGTTTGTGTGACAAAAAAAGGCAAGGCAAATCCTCGCAATGGAATCAGATAATCACCAACCCGTGAAGAGCCTGCCCCAATCCACATCCAGGCCCCCCCCTCAGCCCCCCCCATAGCCCCCCCCTCAGGCCCCTGGATTAACTGTCTGTTTGGCTAATAATTTTAATCTATTGAAGAGGTTCCAGAGTGGTGACAGGGCTTGGAATAAACATCTAATCCTGCCCCCCCCCCGTTCCCCTTCCTCCCAGTTCCACCAGCGAAGGCCAAACTGGCGTCCAGCAGACGCGAACGCGCGCGACAGAGGGCTGCCAGACTGGGCCAAGACTGACATCGCCCGGTGGAATGTGAGCGTGGGGAGAGAGAGAGAGAGCGCCGGGGGGGGGGGGGGGGCTCAGGTTCACGGGGTCAGGACGTGTTCGTCTGGGGTGCACATAAACCTGGCCCAGTCCCAAAACCACCACGTTTCAACTGGTCCTAAAACACTCGTTTCCCTTTTTTAAGCTTCTGTGGAGCACTCAGGACCAGCCCTGCCCCCCCCCCAGAGATGCTCCCTTTGACCCCAGGGACAGTTTCAGCAGCTCCAGCCTCAACACCTCCGCCGTGAGGAGGCCGCTGGAGTCTCACCGTGGCTGTTTGAAGTACGCGCACTCGGATGTCCCGCTCGGGCCGCGGCGTCGCACCTTTGTTCTGATAAGGCTCCCTGCCCCCCATTGGCGAAGTGCGAACGGCTGGGGGGGTGGGGGGGGGGCGCGACCGTATAAGAGGCCCCGCGCAGTGTCAGAGGACCACCTTCCACCCCTGGGTGACTTGTGCTCCGACAGCTCTGCGCTCTCTCTCTCTCCCCCCCTCATGGAGCTCCTCCGCGCCTGCGTCTTCTGCGCCGCCCTCTGCGGCCTCGCCGAGGCTTTTACGCACCGGGACGTGAAGGAGCTGCTGCTGGAGAAGCTGGGACTGGCCGAGCTCCCCAGAGTCCACAAGAGAGACTTGGAGAACCTGGTGATCCCGGCGCACGCCCGGAACCAGTACCTGTCCCTGCTGAAGGCGCACCACGGCCGGAGGCGCAGGTCGCTGCCCAGCCTGGCGGGCATCCTGAGGGGCATCCCCGGCAACGCAGGTGAGGACGGCCTCCGCTTCGAGCGTGAAGCGGGATGTGGAAGGACTCCCGACGACTCCTGACGCCCGGGTTTTTACGCGCGGCGTGATTTACGCGCGTAATCGGAGCGGCGGGGACGTCACGCATTAGACGGCCTCATTTGAATAATTAATGTGAACATTTGCCTAAATGGTCGCTCGCGCTTTGTGCTGCAGATATTTCCGGGGAGTATGTGTACTCTGACACCACCCGGCACCGCGTGGTGTTCGACATGGAGGCGCGGATCCCGGACAACAGCGAGGTGACCATGGCGGAGCTGAAGCTCTACCAGCGGGCCTCCTACCTCAGGCGCTACGCGGTGGACAAGAAGAGCCACCGGCCCGTCAGCAACGCCCGCGTCAGCGTGTACTGGGTGGACGGCTCCAACCGCACGTCGCTGGTGGACTCGCGGTGCGTCAGCAGCCCCCCCCCCAGCATCCCCGCACCGGTCCCTCTCACTCACGCCTCCTTATCTCCCGCCCTCACAGGCTGATCCCCATTCACGAGACCGGCTGGAAGAGCTTTGATGTGACCCAGGCGGTGCACTACTGGTCCAAGGGCCCGCAGGAGACCCCCATGCGCCTGGAGGTGTGGATCGAGGGCGAGAGGCCCGGCAGCTACGCGGCAGACATGGCCAAGAGCGTCCGCTTCACCACCCAGGAGCAGACGGACAACACGCTGGGCAAGCCCGAGCTCCTCCTGTACACGCTCGACCTGGAGGAGTACGGGTAAGGGGGCGAGGGTCTGCTCGTGGGGGGGGGGGGGGGTCGCTTTTAAACACAATTTACGCAAACAATTTGCACCGACGTCCTCAAAAACCGGATTAAACCTGATTTCTCGACCAGCTTGTTCTGGATAGTTGGACGTAAATTGAGCCAATCACGAGACGGAAGGGGAGCAGGGGGGCAGCTGAGATTTCCAGGGTCCTCAAACTAACCCCCCCTCCTCTTCCCCCCCCCAGGTCTCGAGGCGACTGCGACATCCGTCAGAACAGAGACGCCTGCTGCCGCGAGCAGTACTTCATCGACTTCCGCGCCCTCACCTGGACGCAGTACTGGATCATCGAGCCGGCGGGCTACCAGGCCTTCAGGTGCGCGGGCACCTGCAAGCAGCCCCGCCGCAACTACGGCTACGGCGAGCGGCGCTGCAGGGTGTCGGAGAGCGCCCCGCTGCCCATCATGTACCTGGTGAAGAAGGGCGACTACACCGAGATCGAGGTGGCGGAGTTCCCCAACATGATCGTGGAGCGGTGCGCCTGCGCCATGGACAACCTCTCCATCGCCTGAGGTCACGGGGGGGTCGCGCCCCCCCACCACACACGTAGTACTTGTATTTAACACTCACTGGGGTTTCACACGCGCAACCTCCGGAGCCTCAGAAGCTCCTCCCACCAGCACTTCCTTGTATCTATTTTGTACATTTGCTGTCCTGTGTAATATTTGTGCTTTTGTCTTTGCCAGTCGACCTCCGTCTGACCTCTGTACATAATATGGGTCAGCTGGGTCACAAATAAAGATATTTTGTTTCAGCTGCGGCTCCTCGGCTCTCCGTCCTCTCCTCCTCCTCCTCCTTCTCCTCCTCCTCTTCCTCCCCCTCTTCCTCTTCCTCCTCCTCTTCCTCCCCCCCCCCTTCCCCCTCCTCTTCCTCCCTCCCTCCTCCTTCTCCTCCTCTTCCTCCTCCTCTTCCTCCCCCTCTTTCTCCTCCTCCCCATCCTCTTTCTCCTCTTCCTCCCCCTCCTCCTTCTCCCCCTCCTCCTCCTCTTCCTCCTCCTCTTCCTCCTCCTCTTCCTCCTCCTCCTCCTCCTCTTCCTCCTCCTCCTCCTCTTCCTCCTCCTCTTCCTCCTCCCCCTCCTCCTCCTCCTCCTCTTCCTCCTCCTCCTCCCCCTCCTCCTCCTCCTCCTCCCCCTCCTCCCCCCTCCTCCTCCTCCTCCTCCTCCCCCTCCTCCTCCTCCTCCTCCCTCCTCCCCCTCCTCCTCCTCTTCCTCCTCCTCTTCCTCCTCCTCTTCCTCCCCCTCCTCCTCCCTCTTCCTCCCTCCTCCTCCTCTTCCTCCTCCTCTTCCTCCTCCCCCTCCTCCTCCTCCTCCTCCTCCTCCCCCTCCTCCCCTCCTCCTCCCCCTCCTCCTCCTCCTCCTCCCCCTCCTCCTCCTCCTCCTCCTCCTCCCCCCTCTTCCTCCCCTCCTCCCCCTCTTCTCTATTTGTCCTCAGAGGAAATCAAAACGGGCCTAATGAGCCGGGCCGTCGTTGACAAAGACGCTCGCCTGCCGTGACTGTTTGCGGTGGGATGAAGCTACGCGGCCACACGCGGAGAAACGGTGGGGGGGGGGGGGGGTCAATTCGCACGGGGCCGGGCCGGGCCGGGCCGGCGGGGTGTTTACATCGGACTTAGTCCGGGACAAACGTTGGTAATCAGGGCCGAGAGCGGCGGCGCTGTTGACCGTCTGCCTGGGGGGTCCTGTCAGTCGCTAATGTGCTGTTGATGGAGGCAAACAGCCCCAAGACGGGCAGCTGTCTGTCTGTCCGTCTGTCTGTCTGTCCGTCTGTCTGTCTGGGAGGGAAGTGGATTCCCATCGTGCACCTGCAGCAGCACCAGCAGGCGACGACACCGGGGCAGCGACTGACGGACGCGACGTCAAGCGATCGCGCCTTAGAGCTCGACCTCTGACCCCCAAGATACTTAAATGTGAGGATGGTAGAAACAACACGAAGACCCAGAAGAGCTCCAGTCTGAGGACGAGAGGAAGGAACCTGCTTTACATCCTGACTGGAGTCAAGTTAATCAGATACGCCTGCAGACAGCACAATCAGAAACACGGCGTCAACACCCCCTTAATGCAGGATTAATACACCTGTAAATACCATATAAATACGCCAGGGAAATGCAGTATAAATACCCACTAATGCTGTATTAATACACCTGTAAATACCATATAAATACGCCAGGGAAATGCAGTATAAATACCCACTAATGCTGTATTAATACATCTGTAAATACCATATAAATACGCCAGGGAAATGCAGTATAAATACCCACTAATGCTGTATTAATACATCTGTAAATACCATATAAATACGCCAGGGAAATGCAGTATAAATACCCACTAATGCTGTATTAATACACCTGTAAATACCATATAAATACGCCAGAGAAATGCAGTATAAATACCCACTAATGCTGTATTAATACACCTGTAAATACCATATAAATACGCCAGGGAAATGCAGTATAAATACCCACTAATGCTGTATTAATACACCTGTAAATACCATATAAATACGCCAGAGAAATGCAGTATACATACCCACTAATGCTGTATTAATACACCTGTAAATACCATATAAATATGCCAGAGAAATGCAGTATAAATACCCACTAATGCTGTATTAATACACCTGTAAATACCATATAAATACGCCAGAGAAATGTAGTATAAATACCCACTAATGCTGTATTAATACACCTGTAAATACCATATAAATACGCCAGGGAAATGCAGTATACATACCCACTAATGCTGTATTAATACACCTGTAAATACCATATAAATACGCCAGAGAAATGCAGTATAAATACCCACTAATGCTGTATTAATACACCTGTAAATACCATGTAAATACACCAGAGAAATGCAGTATAAATACCCACTAATGCTGTATTAATACCCCCGTAGGTGCAGTGAGTCTAATCCTGTATCTGGTGTAAATGTACAGTGGCTGAACTACCGTCACCAAAGCTGTGTGTGTTTCATGAATACACCCCTTTACCCAGTAAAAGTAAGTAAAAGTACACCTGGTACCACCTGTATGATAAAACACGGAGTACATACGCAGTACACTAGCAGCAGAAAGTGTGATGAAACTGGAGGAATAACCCCTGAGACCTAGAAAAGAAAACACAAAATCATGGACCAGAGTCATTCTAATAATACTTTTAATTAAGATTTAATCGATACAAATTTAAAAAAAAAAAAAAAAAAAAAAAAAAAGCCTCAATTTTTCAAAGAAACATTAAAAACCGGTCATAGAAAACAGAACGGACCTGCAAAAGTCGGACTCGTCGCGGTGTTGCGAGTAATCGGAAAAAAAAAAAAAAACTCGACAAACCTGCAAAACAAAGGCGTATAAAATCTATTTGGAGTGTCACATGGTCGAATCAAAGCATCAAAGCTCTGCCGCGGCCGCACGCAGGCCCGACAAGGGTTAGGGGGGGAGGCGCGGCAGAGTCCATCACACAGCAGTACTCGGGCAAGCAGACACGTCAGTGATCACAGTACAGTTGGAATATTTACACCGTCATTCAGCGTCAGTAGAGTTAAACTGGGGGGGGGTACAACCGACCTGAGCAAATACGGAAAACGACTCCCAGTGTTCCCAGTTCAAGCTTATCGCGACGCCCCGCAGGCCTCAAGTGTGTGCTGCTCGGGGGAATTTAAAAAAAAATAAAAAAATAGCACAGCTAAAAAAGGACACCATCAAAGAATGGTTGTTTTCAAAGAGATCAAAGCCGGGATTGGGGGGGGCACCTCCGGGGGGGTGGTCATCCACCGTAAAGGTCTTTAACGCACCTTTGAGACCGAATCAAAAGTCATAAGCCAGGGAAACTGTAAAAAAGCAAACGTCTTGTTTATTGTACGTCTACGGAGTTTAAGGTTACAGCTTTGATGCGGAACAAAGACAAAAAAAAAAAAAAAAAAAAAAAGAAGAAGAAGAGACGTTCTGGAGCTCCTGATACTTCGGTTTAACTCCGACAGACTCGTTTATCCACATTTACAGTCAAGACTTCATCTACACGTGTCTAATAAGGTTCTCAAATTTTTAGATTCCAACTACTCAAAAAAAAAGTGATATTTACAAATTGTTTTTTTTTTTGTTTTTTCGTTTAAAAAAAAAAAAAGCACAGATAAAACACACAACCCTGAAGGAGAAAACTAACACCCACCAAACCAGAGAGTAATCCTGATTACTGATAATACACATGATTCTTTAAAAGCGCGTCATTTTAAAAGTGGGAGAGGGGGAGAAAAAAAAAAACAAAAAACAAAATATACAACGAAATAAAGACGGCTGTGTGAACCCAGGCCGCTAATCTAAAGCCTCCGTGATGCTGCTGCTGGAATGTTGCTGCTCCATAATCACTCCAGATGTTGGTTCTCTTTTTTTTTTCTTTACAACTGGGTTCTCAGGAAAAGAAAGAAAGGACGAGGGGAGGAGGGGGAAGGGGGGGGTTGAGTGAGGTTCCGTGGCTAACGGTGGGTCTTGTTGTGGGCCACCAGTCCATTAGAACTAGAGTCTTAGTAATATCCAGGCTGGTACTGCTGACTCCAGGGCTTGTGGTTCCAGAACTGCGGACACACAGAGTCGGATTTGTCGTTTACAACATCTTAAAACATCGTCTCGAGATGTGAGGCGTATGAAACATTGTGGGAATACTAAATAATATTTGATCCGAAACATGTTCCATTTTACAGCTGCTTATAAACAGCAATATAAATTAATTCAGAGCAGATCAACGCGTACACCCTCAATCCGGCGGCGGACAGCGACGCCTGGTGGCAGACGGCCGACCTGCAGCGACCCACGTGACCCCGGTGCTCCACATCATTATTTATACAATTGAATATTAACGGTAGCTGAACCGTCACGTGACCATCCCAGACCACGTGGTGCAGGTGATGTGATGGTGGTGTACTGGTGGTAGAGTGGGAGACTGACCCCTTGCTGCCAGCTCTGGTTGAAGGCGTGGGCCTTGTCCATGCCGTTCCTGTTGCCCCCGAAGTTGCCGCTGTTCCGGTTGTTGAAGTTTCCGTTCTTGTTGCCGAAGTTGCCGCGGTTACCGCCTCTCTGGTTGTACTGCGGAGGGGGGGGGGGGGACAGAGGACAACCCGATTAGAGGCGCGCCGCGGCTCCGGAGCGTGCGGGGCCGAGCGACTCCCCACCTGGCCTGGGTGCCCCCTGTGGCCCCCGCGGCTCATCTGGCCCCCGCCTCCTCTGTTCATGTTCCCCCGGTGCCCCGGGCCCCCCCGGTTCATGTGGCCCCCGCGGGGCCCCATGTTGCCCCTCATGGGCCCGCCCCGCGGCGACCCGCCCAGGATGGGCATGTGGCCTCGGTTGAAGTTCCCCCGTCCGGGGAAGCCCCCCCGGATGTTCAGGGGGGGGAGGAAGTTGCGGGGGGGGGGCGGGAGAAGCCGCAGTGGGGTCCCGGAGCTGCAACGACACCGATCGGGTCAAGGCGGGGGCCCGGGCTCGCCCCGGCGGGAAGAACCCGGGCCCCCGACGCACCTCCTCTGTAGCTGCCCCTGTTCTGGAAGCCTCCGCGGGACCCTCCTCTGTGCCCGGGTCCGGACCCCCGCCCGAACTGGTTCTTGCCCCCGCGGCCCCCCCCGCGCTGGCCGCTGCCCCTCTTGGGCATGGCGCTGCCCTGGTTGGGCTTCTTCTCGGCGGGCAGGGCGGTCTTGCTCTCCTCGCGGTACTGCTCCAGCAGCTGGGACGCCTCCTCCTTCTGCAGCTCGGCGTAGACCACCTCGCTGAAGCTCTCCCCCTCCTCGGGAAGAGCGTAGAACCCTGCGGGAGGGACCGGGAGCGTGAGGCAGGCGGGGGGGGGCGGGGACGTTCAGTCGCGCCGGGCTTTCGGCGTCCCACCTTTCATTTTGAGGATGGCGTGCTCGGGCACCTCCTTGCCGTCGGTCTCCACCTTCTGCTGGACCCTCTGCTTGTAGTCCTCCTCGGAGGGACACACCACCACGGCTTTGCGCTGGAAGCCCGCGAACAAGCACATCTTCCTCTTCTGGCCCGGGGCCGACACGTTGGTCTGTGTAACACACACACACACACACACACACACACTTAACTCCTTAACACTTAAGCCTTTGCCCTCTCGTTCACGCCCCAGTCCACCTACGTGGTCCAGGATGTAGTTCCTCTTCTTCCGGGCGGCGATCTCGATGAACTTCCCCAGGAAGAGCGGCGCGCGCTGGGAGATGGTGGTCAGCTTCGTGATGTCTTTGGACTGGCGCTTCAGGCTGTTGATCTGCGGAGGCGGGGCAGAAGTTCAGACCCACGAGCGACTCCCCCCCCCCCAACAGAGCTGGATCGAGACCCACCATCATCTTGTCCTCGATGGTGTCGCTGCTGAGGATGTAGTACTTCCCGGGGTGCTCCTGCACGTAGTTCTTCACCCACGTGGTCTTTCCGGAGCCCGGCAGACCGACCATAACGATGATCTACACGTGGGGAAACAGAGGTTCAAACATATGAAACTACGCTTCAGGGCAAAATGGAGGGATGTTCTAAGGATGAGGGTTTAGCTGGGCTCTGCAGACCTCACAGTCAGCCTTGGTCTGGGGGCCCCTGGGGCCACGGACTCGGTCGTCCACGGGGATCTGCTGCAGGAAGGTGAAGCCTTCGGGCTGAGGGAAGTAGGGCGCCTCCATCTGGCCGAAGTTGAACTCCACGGCGCAGTTGTGGCAGATGATGTGAGGGAAAAGGGCCTGCTCGCCCACGCTGTCCTTGCTGATCCGGAAAGCCGTGGCCGCCTCGCCGCCGTTCTTGGAGTACGACATCACCACCTCGTCGCCTTCAAAGTCCTGGAGGATCAACGCGGGGCTCGTTATGCAGAGGGGGAAAAGGCCCACGCCCAAGACGAGACAGCGCGCGGCGTCATGTCCTTACAATGAGGCAGCAGACGACGTCATTCTCCTCGAAGGTTTCTCCGAACTCTTCGGTCACGCAGTTGCTCGTCTTCTTGCCTTTGCTGGAGTACGCGAAGGACAGCTCTTCCTCTCCTGGGGAAAAAACCGAAACGCGCCATCAGTCTAAAAATAAACCGACACAAACACGACGCGAGCGTCCCAACAACAACGACGACCGGCGACGGACTGACTCAGGGGCTGGCAACAGGCCAGCCCACCATTTAGACGACTGGAGCCATTTTACATGTTAACCGTGTCATGACGCCCGGCCGCCGCTAGGGGGCGCCGGCACAGAGCACACACACATCATCACGTCCTCTATTATGCAGCGCCCGGACGCACAAGTTTGTTCCCTCCACGTCAGATCAACAGAGGGCAGTTCATCCCCAAGAGCTGCGAGGCGCTCCACCGCATCACAACGGGGCCCTTTGTCGCGCCAGAGGCAGACGCAGGACACGCGAGCACAAAGGGGAAAGCTGCTGGAGCGGTTGTGTTGACACTGACCCAGGAGCAGAGTGCCGGTAGCCAGGGACCAGCCGACCTGGACATCGTGGATGTCCGTGTTCTTGTTGGAAATGTGCTTCACGGGGATCTTCTCGGTGATCTGCAGGCGAACGAGAGCGTCAGAACGGGGGGGGCTCGTCGGAAAGCAGCCAAGTGTTTGCGCTACTGCACCTTCATCTCAAAGCAGGCTTTGCCTTTGTTCACGCCGTAGGTGGCCTTGCCTCCAGACCACAGGTAGGCGAAGCTCTCCATGGT
The DNA here is from genome assembly GCA_911728415.1 of Lagocephalus sceleratus. Classification (NCBI taxonomy): domain Eukaryota; kingdom Metazoa; phylum Chordata; class Actinopteri; order Tetraodontiformes; family Tetraodontidae; genus Lagocephalus; species Lagocephalus sceleratus. The sequence goes on along the minus strand of CAJVRN010000238.1, from coordinate 1,601,278 downwards.
CAGAGACGAGGCACTGTAGCGATCCCGGGACACCTTAAAGTGCAGGTCGCAGTTGTCTACAGCAAAGAGAACCCAGGCACAAATGATCACCTACAGCTTTGGGTCCATTATGTGTTTTGAATCGCGTGATAAAAGGAGTTACGTACATGCATCCAGGCAAACTTTTGTGTCGTCAATGTCCTCGTCTTCCTCCTCCAGTGGCGGGACAGGACTCTTAAATGAGGCCCTGAAGAGAAAACGTCAGTGAGTTATAGAGATTCACCAGCCAGATGTTGGGAACACAGATGCCTGGGTACCACTTGCTGGAGAACATTGATGGAGGGGAAACTCAGAGGCACTAAATAATGCAGGATAGATAGTAAACAAGCCATCGAGCCCCCTAACTGGGCAGTCAGTGGAAACCATGGCCCTCGGCACTTACCTCACAGCTTCCAGTGAAATCTAAAAGTGTGAGAGACACACAAAGAAAGCATCTTTGCTGCGTGGTGTCAGGCGACCCCCGTGAAGGCAGTCCTCACAACAGTACGTTTACCATCTCAAAGATTTGAGGTAGGGGTCAGACAGAACCCCGATGGGCCGTAGGCTACAGCAACTTACCAACTCTGTAGCCTGAAATTATCTAGCGGGAGGCTTAGGAACCTAGTCACTGCATCTCTAAGTCAGTTTGAAGCAAAGGTCCACTGGAGAACCATCTCTTGAGATGTCCTTCAAAATGCTGGCATCACGTAGCCTTGACGTACCAGCCTGAGAGGGGTATCAGGGCAATGCAGTCAAGCGCTAGAGCTCACGGGTTGCATGTGTGGGGCAGGGGCCGCTGGTCTGGCAAAGGGTACATTTAAATAGATCACCAAAAAAAAAAATAAAAATTGGGTTTGAAACGCCGGAATGTTTCAGGAAAATGTCAGTCCATCGGCGAAAGGAGAGAAAAAAAAAACACAATTTAATCCAACCTTTCGTGAAACATCCCGAAAAATAAGATGAATCTAAAAAAAAAAAAATCCACTTTTGGCTCCTTTACCCTTACAGTGTGACAACAGCGCAATGAAAACAACCAAGAGGTACGCAGATGTGCACACACACTCGACCACACACTCTCCCCATGCATGATGGCACCTGTATAGGGGCAGAAGAGCGGCTTCCCAACACGTACTCCACACTCGCACCATGGTAACGTACACACGACACGTGATACATGAGACAGAAAAAGCATTCTAACGCCGTAAAAATCAAACAAAAAAATAAATAAATACAAGAAAATAAATATAGGTTTGTATAAAGACCACTGCAGGCAAAGCGATGAGACGATCGATAGCGAGTTCCTCCGTGGACGTTCCAGACTCTGTTCGGGTGATATAGCTACTCTGAAGAAGTTGAACCCCTCCTCCTCCCACGCCTCTCAGCTATTCCTCCCCACCCCCCCCCCAATCGTCAAGTGAACATCTGCTACTTTCCTCTGGGTTTATTCTCTCTCAGCAGTTTCACCTTGAGACAAAACGGGCTTTGCAAAACAGTAAAGTGGCACGAGGAACAGATGTCGGAAGATTCAGAGCTGTAGTTGCACTTCTGCTACAGAATGCGGTTCATGGAATACACAGATAAGAGTGGGCACTGTAAAAAGATAAATGGTAAGGCTGTTGAAGGAGTTAAGGATGACCCTCAGAACATGTGTGTGAAAGTATGGTTTTAAATCAGTAGTTGATACTTAAAGTGAGGGTTTTCCTCCTGCTAGTTACGTGTGCATTGGCATTTAAGCCAATACATTTAACAAAGCTTTACATGGCGCTTCAGGGATGCTGAAGGCCATTTTGCTCTGTCCCATCCTTACCAGCTGTATTTGTTTTCTTCAATAAATTCATAGTAGCCCCTTCCATGTTCCTCCCGGCGTCTCTTAACACCCTTCTTATTCTTCTGATCAGCATTCGTGTCTTTGTCCGCATCCCCTTTGAAAAATAGAACAAAGATATAGAATGAGGTGCTCCTTTGGTGTAAGAGAAAGGTCGGACAGGCCGTGGGTGTCTGGCCCACAGAGCCCGTTCATTAGTTACATTGTGTCGACCATTATCAATAAGGTTAAATAAGAGGCAACACCTCGTGGTTACACTCAAACACAGTCATTAAACTAGATAACGTTACAGCCATACTGACCAGGTGGTAATTACAAGACAAACTGGTCCAAGTAAACATGGTAAACAGTGTTTAGAGGGGCTTCAATAAACAGGTTTCTACAGAAAAAAGGGACATTAACCCTACAGAAGGGTCCAAGTGTGCATTTCTGAACCAGGTGCAAGTATTTCATTGTAATTATTTGGTCAATCACGTCATGCAAAGGAAATGGGAGAAACCTACGTTAGGACCTGCGATGACCACCCACCCCCCCTCCCCATCACAGCGAAGATTAAAACCCTGTGAAATTCAACTGCATCTAAAAATCAAGTGTCATCAACGCTGACATTAGTCCCTGCTTCGACTTTTAACATTTAATTTACCGTTACCGCATTTTTTTTTAAATTAGCCCAATGCTAAGCTACGAATGAATGACATAACTGGGAAGCAGGCAGCCGTCGTTTTAGTTAATATCGGTCGTCGGTGAGGTTATTTAAGACGAATATCGCGTTACAGTGGTCTAAATGAGGAGAAATACCCCCCGAAGTAAAGCTGGGACGACAGCGGGCTAACCGGGCGATTAGCGAGCGGGCTAAGTTAGCGGACCACAAACAAAGAAAATCCCCGGCTCGGAGGATAAAGCAGCGAAAGGAAGACAAATACCCGCCGATAACCTTACCGAGGGCGTAAATTAGCGAGGATCGCTCGGACTTATCGACGCCTGACGGGAGCGAAACGAGTTAACGCGGGCTAGCCAGGCGGTGGCTAACGGGGGGGGCTAACAGGCCGCGCGCCAGCCCGCGGTGTCGCGTACCGGGCGAGGCCGCTCCCCGGCGGCCCCCGCCCGGGGTAAGCCCCCCCAAAGGAGTCCACCCAGCCCGGCCGACTTACCCTCAACGGCCGGGTCTCCGGGCTCACCCTCGTCTATTTTCTCCATGTCGTCGACGTCGGGCTTGAGCAGCGGGTCCATGTCGTCGTCCTGGTCCTGGTCCGGGTCCTGGTCCTCCCCCTCCACCATCTCCTCGTCGACGCCGGCCGCGGCGGCCCCGTCGCCCGCCTCCTCCTCCTCCTCCTCCTCCTCGGCCTCCTCCTCCTCCTCCTCGGCCTCGGCCGCCTCCATGCTCTCCTCCGCCTGGCCCTCGCCCTCCTCGTCCTCCCCCATCACCTCCTGGTCGGCGGGCGGGTCGAAGCCGTCGTCGTCGTCCGCCGCCGCCGCCTCGTCGTCGGCCTGGGCCTCCTCGCTGAGCGCGGCCTGCAGGCGGTCCATCAGCTCGGCCTTCAGCCCCTTGTCCGACAGGCTGCGCTTCTTCAGCTCGTCCTTCAGCTCGTTCACCTTCAGCTTCTTCACGTCGATGGAGCTCATCGTGGTTCGGTTCGGAGGGTTCGGGGGCGGTTCGGGCGGGTAAATAAGCCGCTTTAAGGACTCTGACGGGACCGGGACGACCGACTCTCACCGGCGCTGCGCAGCGACTGCGGCGTGGGGGAAGGGGGGGAGGGGCGACGTGCTCTGACGTCACCGCGTCGGCGTAGCCCCGCCCCCTCCCGGGACCGCGTTCGGGACGGCGGTGAAATAATGAAAACGACAAAAAACAACAAAAACAACAACAACAACAACCTGCTGGTAAAATATCAGCGCACACGGAGATGGGGGGTGATTTAGCGTCCTCGAGGATGCGGGTTTGCACCGGGTGCTGCTACACGACAGATAAAGAGCGCAATGTGCAAACACGGGCGAGATTTACCTCTTCCAAATAAATGTATCCTTCTGGGGGGGGAATGGGAACAAGTGTCTTTGAGATAAAATGAAATATGGTCGGTTGAAACGCCGCTTTTGCTGCAGCGTGCAAGCGTCATTCGCCTTCTGTCCCATTTATCCCTTAATTGTGAGTGTTGCGTGTGAAATTGAAGTACAGAGCTGAAGCTGACGTCAATAAACAACCGAATATGTATAGATTTTTTGTGTTGTGGCAATAATAACAAGAAATAAAACCAGATAAAGTCAGATGAAGGCCCAAAATATTCCGCATCTTTCAAAATTTGAAGCAGAGTGTCTTGAAGCATTAGTCACATGCAATTATTTAAACACCCCGTGATGTTATGAGATTGTTTCAAATTAATTCAGATTAAATGAAGTGGAATTCAATAAAAACTAATCAAAACACCATAAAATGAATGTAATGTCTGAATGAATGCAAAGTGGGGATTTAAGACGCTATCTAACATTTAAAAAAAAAATCAATTTCGAAAAAAGGAAAGAGGAACTACATTCATCTTAGCTCATAATTTAGGGAAGTGGGCAGCATTGTACAGGAGAGCATGAGCAGAATTCTGAAAGGCCACATTAAGTTAATTCCATTAACAAATGTTCAACAGCCCGTCCCGCTCCCCCTGCCCCCCCCCCCGAGGAGGCGCCCGTCATAAATAAGCAAGTAAAGCATGAAGCGCTCTCAGTGCGCTCGGCCGCTCCTTCTCCACTCTCATCACTCCAAAGCTCCACGAAAGCACCTCCAGCGTCCTTCTTTTCCAGTTTTTTTTTTGTTATCTAGTCCGGCCATGACTGAGACGTCTTGGCTCTCCACGCATGGGGGCTCGGCCGAAGCAAATAAAAGTGCAGCCTGCCTTTGTTCGGATATCTTTTTAAATATTAACAAGTTGTCATGTCATCTCTGACTCGAAGAGGAGACAGATTTCCAGGCAGAGTAACGAACTGGGTAAGTCGGGGTGGTTCTTTGTGAGTAAAAATCTCTTCGCACTTGGAAAAACGTTGTTTTTTTTTTTGCGCACATTCGCACAGAATCCCGTCGGAGCGCTCAAACATTTGGGTGTGGTTACGGTTGTCTACGTCGCTCGGCGTCTAATTTCCCGTTGCCGAGGCGAACCTACACCCCTTTTCACGGTGTGTTTCTCAGAGCTCGGAAGTGCAGCATCACCGCGAGCCCGCCGGGAAACACCTCCACCCCGCGGCGCGCCTCGCTCCGGAGGGCGGCTCCGCGGGCATGTGCCACAGAGCGGCCGTCCCGTCCTGCAAGTCCCTGCCGGGGAGCCTGGGGGAGCGCGTCATGTCGGCCGGCCCGAGCCTGGGGAGACCCGAGAGGAAAGTTGCGTGCTGCGAGAAGTGCTCGGCGACCCTGGTGGCGCTGAAGAAGCAGGCGCTGAGCCTGGCCGTGCACCACCACTTCTCCTGCAAGGTCAGTGCGCCTCCGGCCCCGAACCCGTCCGGACCCATCCCCTGCGCGTCTGGGTGCTTTTCTGATGCGACGCTGAACTCACCCTGACCCAAATAAGCAGGAAAATGCATCGTTACTGTTTGGAAGGAGCAAAAAAAATTGAAGCTCAGGCGTCAACTGTTGCAGATGCTTTCCGTCGACCCAGCTCTGTTGTCTCCTCCTTCATTTTTTTAAACTTTTTCCAGATATTTATTTTCTTTAAAGCTCAGGCTGCAGAGCGGGGAGCCGGGGTACTATATTTATAAATATAGTAAATATTAAATATGGTATATTTAACTTATAAGTTAAATTAGAAAAAAAACATCAACTAAGTTTGGGTCTTAACAAGTGTAACATGCACACAATAACAAGCTCCTGCCTCAGATAAATTTAGAAACCAAGCAGGACGAGAACAAGGAGCTTGAAAATAGCTTCTCTTGGTAAAAGAAAAAAGAGAATCAGATTTAATAGCTGATCGTTATTGCAGCGGTATGATGTCATGCAGCCTGCAGATGACCGCAGAAATCAAGTGTTACAGGAACGAGCAGGTCAAAGGTCATTTACGCTTCTTAGATGTTCGCCTAAAAATGCCTTTGGCTTCCATTTCCCGGTCACACGAGGCGAGCGTGAGTAAAAAACCCAAAAAAAACCCAATCCCAAGTGTCCAGGGGTCTTTTAAGACGTTTCTCGAGTCCCCCCGCATGTGTAAACATTTTAATATTGATGCGGGCCCGCGGGCTTCACGGGGCAGCCGTCCGTCTGTACATTTGTCGCCGCCGACATCCATCAAAACGCACTCGACGGAGAAAACCAGCGCCGTTCGTGCACGAGTGGCTGCAAATGGGCATGAATATTTCATCCCCGATGTCCGTGTGTCTTCTCCACGGAGGGAGGACTATTTTTATTTGCCCCTCCTAAGTGGGATAAAGCGGCGTTTGCTTGTGTTTTTTGGGGGGGGCCGCAGGCGCGCACGTCCTCCATCACCAGCGGGGAGAGGCTCGCACGCCGTGGTAGGAGACACGGTCCGGGAGGAACGCCATAGGACGGCGGGTTTTATCGATCGGAGCGGGATTTGATAAAAGGAGGGCTGCGCTGGACGTTGGGTGTTGGGCCGGGCGCTAATGGAGAGACACTCAGAGTCGGACACGCCAAAGACGGAGCGTTTTAATTATCCTCCGTACACAAGCACGGAACGCCCCTGATCCTCTGGGAGAATTTAGGTCACGGCAGAGTGCAGGACGGATGGATGGGTGGGTGGATGGATGGATGGATGGATGATGGATGGATGATGGATGAATAGATGGATGGATGGGTGTATGGATGGATGGATGGATGATGAATAGATGGATGGATGGGTGGATGGATGGATGATGGATGATTAATAGATGGATGGGTGTATGGATGGATGGGTGGGTGGATGGATGGATGGATAGATGGGTGGATGGATGAATAGATGGGTGGATGGATGAATAGATGGATGAACAAATGGGTGGATGGATGAATAGATGGATGGATGAATAGATGGGTGGATGGATGGATGGATGGGTGTATGGATGAATAGATGGATGAATAGATGGATGGATGGATGAATAGATGAATAGATGGATGAATAGATGGGTGGATGAATAGATGGGTGGATGAATAGATGGATGAATAGATGGATGGATGAATAGATGGATGAATAGATGGATGAGTAGATGGATGAGTAGATGGATGAATAGATGAATAGATGGATGAATAGATGGGTGGATGAATAGATGGATGAATAGATGGATGAATAAATGGATGGATGAATAGATGGATGAATAGATGGATGAGTAGATGGATGAGTAGATGGATGAATAGATGGATGAATAGATGGATGGATGAATAGATGGATGGATGAACAGATGGATGGATAAACAGATGGATGAATAGATGGATGAGTAGATGGATGAATAGATGGATGAATAGATGGATGAATAGATGGATGAGTAGATGGATGAATAGATGGATGAATAGATGGATGAATAGATGGATGAATAGATGGATGTATGGAGCAGAGCCCTCAGATGCTGATGTCTGACATTAGCTGCATTAGCCTGTTCAAGTCCTCAGTGGGAACATTTGCGTCAGCGGAAACCGAGAGCCCGAACAAGCGCGGTGATGCGATCAGATGCGGCGTAATAATCGGGAAACGCCTGGAAGCTGCTGCTTTTTCACTTCCTAACGGCGATTTCACCGCCCATAACTCGACCGTCCCTGTAGGAAACGGTGAGAACGTCTCTTCTGCTGCTTATAAAGAACACAGATTTACGACGTTTAAGTGGATTTTAAAGCTGCAGATTTTATTTTTTTTTGCTCGCCGCACTTTTAAAGATGTCAGGGCCCGGATGGATCAATACCGACTGTATGATTACTTCACTAAGTGCTAAGACTGCCTACCAAGGCCTTCCCATGACTCCGCTTCCATACACTTAGTGATCATTTATGCAAGTCTCAGGCCAGAAATCAAACGCAGCAAAGGTGATTTGTTATTCAGAATCACACAGATTCTCTAAATGTATCGACTGAAGATGACAAAACCGCAGATTCAATGATCTATTGAGCTTTGCACAATAATATAATATCCTATATATATATAATGTATATATAAACACATATATACATTATATATGTGTATATATAATGTATATCTATACGTATATACATATATATATAATAACCTTGAGCCTTGAGTTACAGCTATTTTTACCTCCGCCAAGGAGGTTATAAGACAGACGGTGTCTGTCTGTCTGTCTGTCTGTCTGTCTGTCTGTCTCTTAGCAACAGAACTCAAAAAGTTCTGGACCGATTTTGATTAAACTTTCAGGATTTGTTGTAAATGTGAAAAAGAAGAACTGGTTTCATTTTGGGGGTGATCCTGAAGAAATCCTGGATTCTGGATCACTTTAAATGTTCGTTAACATTGTGGTAAACGGGGCCAAACATGTTGTTTCTCAACATCTGTTAATTATTGACCAAACCCCGTGAGGTGTGACTCAAGGATGGACAATGGGACCCTCCATCATATTCCAAAGGCTGATCCGGATCTGATCCAGAAGACTGATTTTTGTGATATTTATATAAACTTGGCGGAGGTCTGCGCTCTCCGAGTGCTTTCTAGTTCTAATATTTGGTCGTGATTTCACAGGACTTCAGTGACCTTTCTGGGTTCCTCCACGACAACCTTCACGTCCATGGCTGGTCCTCCAACGAGCCCAGGGACCGGGACCGGGAGCAGGGCCGATGCGGAGCCTGCAGCGTCCACCTGAGCCTGCTGAAGCAGGAGGCGGTCCACCTGGCCCTGAGCCGGGCCCACTCCCTGGCCAACCCCTTCTCGGAGGTCGGCTTCGGCGGCGGCTCTCTGCTCGGGCAGGGCGGCGGCGCCAAGTGCGCGGACTGGCCTCCGACGGACCGTCAGCCCCACGGCGGCACCCACAGCCCCCACAGCCCGAGGACGCCCCAGAGGACGCCCCAGACCCTGAGACGGAGGGGGCCCAAGCTCCCCAATTACAACATGGACCGCTGGGTGGAGGAGCAACAGCAGCTGGTGGCCTCTAAATGCAGCAGCGATGGAGTCGCCGTCTACCATCACCATCAGGTACCCCTAAAAGCCTCCCCCCTCTAAACCCCTCCCCCCCCCCTCAAGTGCTCCCCCCCTTAACGGGCCCCATCAGCAAAGTACATCTTTACGGGTGTGTGTCGGCGAAGCGATGATTCACGGCCCCTCTTCAGAACCTATTTAGGTCCCGGGACCTGCACGCGCTGTTTAAAGGTACTCGTGCTAATGGAATGGGATCGGGTCGTGATTTACCCCCCCCCGCCATAAAGAGCGGACAAGTCAAAAAGCACACGCGATCGATGCGAGGAGGGTGGCGTTTAACAGGGAAGGCTGTGAAATGTGCGTTACCGTGATGGAAGCTGTCGCACGTGAGCGCGTCCTTCCAGGAGTCCTAGGAGGAGACGGGACAAGGTCTGAATGCTACAGGAATATTTACTGGAATGATTCAGCAGTTAATCAGTTAAAGGGACATTCTGTGTAAGTGTATTATTCGGGGTTGTTTCCTAGACAAACTCTTTGCTTTGCGGAATAATAACACGCTCATAAGCCGGGGTGGTTCTGAGCCCGCTGACCACGTGTCCCCAGTTCATTTTCTCTGTGTCGCTCTCGCAGCAATGCAGCAATTATGCGAATAATTACTGTAATCACGGCAGCATTATTGTCTGAAGACGCGTTAGCTCCAGTCAGCCTCAAAACGCATTGTCATCCGAGTCGCCCTAGAGCGAGCCTAATCAGCTACCTGATAAAAATCTGCTGGCAACAATGGACTCAAGAGTGGCCAGCGAGATTTAATTGGCCGTAATTTTGCCTAAATATTTCAAAATTGAACGATCCATTGTTGTTCCGAAACTTCACGAGAATTTCTGGTGCCGTCACTTTATCGGCACGCCGGGACGGACAAAGAAGGACGCGGTGTGACAGTAAGCAAAAGGGGGTGTGGCTTTGAAAAAAAATCTATACAGCGATACTGTAATTAACCTGTTTTTGTTAAGTGACTTGTGTAATTTGATTGAACAATAATGAAACGTCTGACTCAGATGGAGGCGATCTTTGTTGGGACTGCATGAGGAATTATCTACGCTGGGCCGGCGCAGATCAATACAGGCCGAGGACACAAAAGAAGGGTGAAAGGAAAGAGCGCGAGCAGCGGAAGACGCCAAAGGCAAATCCAGTCTTGGGGAGTTCAGAAAGGATGTGAAAGATTCGGAGGGGAAAAAGGGAGATTTGAAGAGATGCAGGGGAGGAAAACAAGAGAGGAAGAGAGAATCAGCAGAGATACGGGAACAGAAGAAGCAAAAAGGTTACGACAGCAGACATGAGTCAAGAGGAGGACAAGAGGAGGAGCTTAATCAGCAACCCTTACCCTATACATTATATATACCATAACCCCCCCTTTAGTCCCCTCCCAGTCGTTTCCAAAGCATCAGCTCATGTGGTCCTCTTATGGCACTAATTGGCAGTTGATGGTCAGACATTATTAAAAGAAAAAACTCAGAGCTAACGTTGTTATCCTGCCCTAAAAAGGCCGAGGCCTTGATGGGAGAGCATTGAGAGCAGGAACAATAATAATAGTACGTCCACTCAGAGGGCTGCAGCGCGGCTCTGCGTCGGAGGGGAGGAACCTCGTCATGTATTTTAGATCTTAATGCAAATGTTTATCTTTAGGGGCCCTCCTCATGCTAAAGTAAATGTATTCACGGAAAGTGACTCACTCAAGCCCGACTCTTCAGCGACAGCGTGATCGCAGCCCTCTATATTTAAACATATCAGACGTTTTTTTTTTGCACCCCGTTAGCTCATGACTAACGTCTCCAACTGGAGCAGCCGTCACAAACCATTGCTCACCTCGCGCGCGGCAGCCAGAGTTATAATCTGATGGTTTAACCCGCGCTGTTCCCAGCCTGGATGTCCTACTTTGCCAGATGCACCCCGTGTTTGTTGGTCCCCGGAGTAATTCCCCTGATAATAGCCCCTTTTGGAGTGGGTGCAGGAGCGCAATTAGAGATTTGGATTTTTATAATGAGCTTTTTTTTTTATCCCTGGCAGGCTGCAGATGAGGCCGCGCCGGGCTGCCGTGACTCTGGGACTGTGCAGACGACCTCAAAGATCCCGCCCATATCCAGGGTTGTGAACATCGCTAACACTGCCGCGATGTCCCTCCTCGCCAGGTAAACACATCCAGGCGGACAGATCGGAAAAAAAAAAACGGGTTTCTGTGGCTCGACGTGATCACCTCTTGCCCCCCCTCCCACAGGGCTGCCGAGAAGCTCAACCTGACGCTGAGGAAAAAAGGGCAGGCTTCCGACCCGGCTTCCGCTCATCTCTCCACCTGTTTCAGGGAGCTGATCCAGAAGAGCCCTCCACCCGTCCCCTCCTGCCTGCTGCAAGCTGCCACTAGAACCAAAGACTCGCCAAATGTTGGCAAGGTACCGGGCATCAGATTCCTCTACACTCATGCACGTCCTTTTGAATTTAACCAACAAATCGCCTCTGATAAATTACTGAGGTGATTAAAAGATACATTTAAATCAACACTCTTAATCTCGATTGCCCCCTAGTGGCTGAATGACACCATAAAACACGTTGACTAAATCACCATTCGCACCATCACCAGCATGCTTTCACACCTCAAAACCTTCGGTTTGATTTCAGGCTCCACATTTCTGTCTGAGAGATGCAGGCTACAGTAGCCTCTAAATTCATTTACACGTCCACACCTTCATCCTCGGCCACGACCAAGAACCTCGGAAGTGTTTTTTGACCACTCTAGCTGCAGTTTAAAGAGATCACAGTCAATTTGGAGGGGATCCTATATCCTTTCTTCTGGCTGTTATGATGTAATGTGGAGCTAATGCCTCCATCTTGCTCCTCCCCTCGTCTGCCTTCACCTCCTCTGGGAGAGACTGGGAGGATCAATATGGCGGCCGTCCTTTTTGCTCGCATCTCTAGATGCACTCTTGGGCTGGGGCTAGAGTTTCAGAGAGGGGCTCGGGTGGACCCCGCTGTCGGCCGCGCCTGCCCTGACGCGTGCTCGGACCCCAGCACCCGCGGGTGCCGGATCACACGTAAAAGCTGGGGCAGGTTTCCTCTTTTGCATGGAGAGCCCTTTTGAATAACTGAACCCTCGTAAACGGAGTTCGACACGTGTTCAATAACGATAGGGAATCGCGCCTCGCATGAGGCACGAAGATTATGAGCCCAGAGCGAAGGAGACGGCAGGCGGGAGATAGATCTGGGGTTTTCAAGTTGTCGATGATGTCATTGCGGTGTCCTGGACAGTTTCAATAAAATCATGTTCAGCTTTGCACGATGACACTACCTACAGCCTGGAAAACCTGAATCCTGATTAAAGACGTTCTAACTGGCTTACTTGCAATAATGGAGCCTCGTTGTCTTCAGTGAGGGTAGCGCTGTCTCGTCCTCCCTCGGGCAGAGACGTATGAGCCTTGTTAAATGTTGTCAGTGTCAGGAGGTAATTAAATTTTAGACCTTAAACCCTCTGAAACTCAAGGCTTCCCATACAGAACTGCATTAAGCAATTAATGTCACGACACGAGGAGATGTAGCATGCGGCGTGCATCGCCACGCAGCCACAAGTGAACGTCTGATATCACTCAATCATCTCACTGTCCCCGAAACGCAGTGTTTTTAAAAAGCTCAATTTAACATAAAGACCCAGTGGATTTGTGTTTTTTTTTTTACTTGCACAAATTGGTTAATGGGCATGAAGCAACAGAAGAGATAAGCCAGATGAGCAAATGGGCACAAAGTGATCAGACGGAAACATCAACAGCAACAAAGTGCCTCATATGAAGGTCACATCCCAGCCTGCAAACCCAAACTGCTGAAGATTTTATTTTTCCTAAACTGCACAGAGAGCCCCAAGCCAACAAAAGCCATCATCGTTTAACCAATAAAATCCTCGTTTATCGTGTTTTAGATTTGCCAACTTCACTCTGGAGGAACATAGTGTTTTACGTTCGTTTTACGTTCAGTTCATGATATGTATATATTGTGTTATGTATATATATATATAAGCTTATAATGCTTATAATACATATATATTATATATATGCTTATAATATATGCTGTATATATTCTTATATATATAATATATGCTGTATATATGCTTATAATGTTCTAATCTTATTTGTATTTACTTATTCTGTTTCTATACTTTGTATATGCTGCTACTACAATTCAATTTCCCTACGGGGATGAATGAAGTAGATCTTAATCTTAATCTTAATATAGCAAAAAAATACTGCTGCTGGGCCAAACAATAATGTTTGTTACGATAACACGAGCACACTGAAGTTCTGTCCTTCATCCATAGTCCAAAGACTCCACGCTGCTCCGCTGTTAACTGAAGCTTGAACAGCTCTCTCATTGCAACAGGTGAAAGTCGTGCTGCGGGTCGGCCCCACGCTGCCAGTCGGCCAAGGCCACGCGTCCGCCCTCAGGATCGACTCGTCCAAGAAGCGCGTCAGCGTAATGGAGCCGTTCGGCAGAAACCACCAGCGCTCCGCGACGACCCTCGGGAGAGACAAAACGTTTCTCAAGAGCTTCAGTTTTGACTGCGCCTACCCTCCAGAAACAAGCCAGGTCTGGGTCTTTGTTGTGACGTCGTGGGCCGCCAAGAGGGCGCTTGTGTACAGCTAGAAGTAGGCGAGCCACAGTTTGATTCAACCAAAGGACTACTTTAATGAATAACTCCTCCTCTGTTGGCGCGGTTAGTCTCGTCTGCCTCCCTCTGACCTGAAAACTGATCAGGCATCAGGTCTGCGAATTACTGCTCCCCGAGCGTACAGTATCTGACCCCAGGGGGGATCTCCATGCATCCCGCATCTGCTCTGGTTTCACGCTGCTTCAGATGAATCACAAGATGCTCGGTGTCCTTTGTTCTCCCCGGCCAGGCCGAGGTGTGTGCGGGCGTCTTGGGTGATGTCATCCGCTGCGTGCTCAGCGGCAGCGATGGATGTGTTCTGGGTTTGGGATGCGCTGATGTAGGTGAGTAATTGATCTTTGCAGAAGGGCCACGGGTTAAAATGCTCAGATGAGAGTGGGATGCTTTTACCCCCCCCCCCACCACTCCATTTTGCTGTCCTGGTCCCTCCATCATTCAGTTTTACTTAAAGTCATTCATGTTTCACGTGTGGGGCCGCATGTGAGAGAATCAATCAATTATAAAGACAAATATTTAGAGTGGAGACTACAGCCCATGACATTTCCTCTTTTTTCTAATGTGCGGCTTTTAAGAGAGAATAATAAAGGAAAATAAAATAAAGAAAAAAATTCAGACAGCATAGAAATGTTTCTGTTATTATACTATTAGAGGGGACTGCAGCAAAATGGCGAGTAATAGGTTCTATTAGAAAGATGGAATCCTGCGCTTAATATTGGCCAAAAGGTTTAAAAGATTTGTCTCTCTCTCACACGCACACGCACGCACACGCACACACGCGCACACACACACACAGACCGTAAGGACGGGCTCTCCTTGGAGCAGCTTTTTTCAATGCGACGCCACTGTCCGTAAATCTGATTGAATTACTCGGCCGATGCAAACTGCATATGGCCCGCAGCCAGGGGATATCAATCTCCCGCACAGAATACTCTTCTTTCTGAATAACGGCATGGCTGCTTGGCCCTTAATTCGAGTAAACCAAATCTCCTATCCTCATTCAATTATAGTTTAAGGGAAGGTAAAACAGGCCTATAATCCAAAACCAATGTGGGGCAAGAGTGCACTTACAGTGTGGCACTGGGCCCGTAATAGAATCTGGATGTGTTTGTGGGTTGTTTCTGTAAAACCAAACGCGTTTTTTTTTAAATGTGAATTTACGACCTTGTGAAGCTTGCAGACTGTCTTGGAGGAACAACACTGAAGATATCAGCAGAGTCATGCTCTGATGCATTTTAGTGATGACTTAAGTGCACAGTGGGAGTCGGTTTGTGACTTATACTGCAGCCCACCACCAGAGGGAGACCGAGACGCTCTGCCTGCACCTTTCTGCACTTAATAATCCACCTCGTTTGTAGGTTGTGTACCTATTTGTGTGCTCTGTACTCCTCCTCAGGCTCCTGGTCCAGCATGGTGGGGAGCGGTGAAAGCGTCCCGAAGCTCGGGCTGATCCCGTGCGCCATCTCCTGGCTGTACGCCGCCATCGAGCGGCGGCGGGAGAAGACCTGGACTGACCTGACCGTGTCGGTGTCCGCGGTGGAGCTGTGCTGCGGGGAGGAGGACACGCTGAGGGACCTGCTGGGGGAAGTGGCCCCCTCGTTGGGCAGCATCCACGACAGCCCGAAGGCTCACATTAGAATCCAAGAGGACCCTGCTTATGGGATTCAGGTAGAGGGGGAAAGAAGAATTTTATGATGAATAATTGAGCTCAGTCTGTCTCATGAAAACCACAATCCAGCAAAGCCAGAAATTCATGACTTATCAGCAGAAAAGAATAAAGCCTCAACTGGGCCGCTGTGACTGATGAAGTGAAAGACTCAAAGCTGTTATTTTACAGTTATTATAAAACCTAAATGGCATAAAATTAGGCCGCTAAGAACCTCATTATTTGCCGTCCACCGAGCAAACTAATGACCGAGGAGTCTGCACGGCAGTGTGAAACACATTCCTCTCTCCTTCCAGCTGCGGAACCACAACCGGGTGAAGGCGCCGACAGCCGAGAGGGCGGCTTCCCTCCTGGACTCGGCTATAGCGGCACGCCGGCACAGCGACTTCATTACGTACTTGTCTGACAGCTCCATTATGTTCTTCACCCTCCACATCCAGCCCCCTCGTGCAGAGAGCAGCACCATCGGCAAAGGTTGTGATCAATTATTTAATTACAAGATGCAGCACGTCCCTGCTGATTTTTTTTTGCCATAAATTATTCTCCAGCTGGGCCTAAATCCACCGCTCGTGAATGAGGAGTGTAAAATTTGATTTGTGGGTCTGAAGCGCGCCAAGTTTTTTTGCACTGAGGCTCTCTGTTTGTCTGAAACCGACAGGCTCACGTGGACCCACTAAGCTGACCATGATAGACGTCTGTAGTGGAATAAGGGGAATGAGCAAAAATAAGCCTCCGTATTCTGAACTGGGCCCGATCGCGGTGTCGCTGCTGAGCGGACACAGAGCCATCCCCAACAAGTAAGGCTGGAACACAAAAGATGGACAGCATTGACCACAAGGACCTCTTTCATAGCACGCTTGCACTGAATAGTAGCAAGAGGACCAAAGAGCCAGCATCATATTATAGAACCAAGACAAACACTCTATTTACTGTCACAAGTCGAGGCATTGCTGTCGAGCAGTCTTAGGTCACTTCACAGTTCCTGCTGGTGAATAATGGAAAGTCTGACTCAGGGGAAGGGCCTAGTTAGCTAGTTCTTTCAAGAATTCACAAAAAAACCCCTCAGTTCTTTGTTTGTATTCATTTGTTTGTACTTCTCCTAGGGGTAGTAAACTGGGTATGCTCCTCCGAGATTCCTTAGGCCACATAAATTGCCACACCACAGTGATTGCAGAGGTTACTGATTCCCTGGCACACCTTCAGGAGACCCTCTCCACTATCCAGATGGCTTCTCGTATCCGTAGGACACAAAAAAGGACAAAGGTAGTGTTCTTGCAGAAAGAAATGTGCTAACCGTTTATGCCTTATTCTGGAACTAACCTTGTTAATCATCTTCTCCTACCAGCAGTCCACTTCGTGCTCTCCTTCTGCAAGGAGCTTGACTAAAGATTACAAGCGAGGAGGGCCTCTGTCTCTGCGGGCATTCCACTCCACCGAAGAGGTCGACGTGGACATCCCCCATTTCAGCCTGCGCAGTGACGAGCGCTCCAGCAGCGACCAGTCCTGCGATACGGTCATCCAGCTGGACTCGGAGGGCTTGGTCCAGTCCAGAACAACATCGAGGCTGGCTCAACCGGAATTTGTGCCCATCATACCGTCGCTGCATCCTAACAAGGCCGACATGGATGACCCCGAGTTCACAGCTCTACTCCAGGAGCTCCTGAGGATCCCTCAGCTGCAAGGAGATCGGAAGAATGAGGAAAGCGTCCCAGGGAATATTGAAGCGCGTAAAACAGACATGAAGGGGAGGGAATGTCTAAAATGTGACACGTTTGCTGAACTTCAAGAGCGCTTGGGCTGCATTGACGGAAGCGAGGCAACAATAGACGCGTTAAAGTCTTCTTCGAAGGGGCCTTTGGTCAACAATGCAGCAGGTGAATCACAGCCGGTGAAGGAAAAAGGCAGACAGAAATCCTCAGAAACACCACAGACCCCGTTGAGTCAGGGGGTGGGCTGCAGTCAGGCCTCCGTTAGCGAAAAGCAGACAGATGGCGCCTTCCCCGGAGACAGTTTTCAAAGAGAGGACTCTGGTTTGTACGACTGCGAGGAGTGCAGCACCAACAGTTCTGGTGAGGAGCTGCTGAATCAAAGTCTTCACAGGACCTGCTGCTCGGAGGTGCACAAACATGAAAGCGCTCATTCAAGCTCTCAGAACTTAGATGTAAAGTCTCAGGGTAGCTCCCTTGCAAATCAGAATGCAGCTAAAAAGGAGAGCCCCGAAGCTGCTGACTGGTTCAAAGCAGACAAAAGAACCTCACCAGTGGGCAAGAGCTCCCCCATATCTCCCTCCTCCTCCTGCTCTGCCTCACACTCGGCAGCTACTGGTATCATCCTCGAGGATGCTTTACCGAAAAGGCCCAGAGAGGTCCTCGAGGAAATGAAGGCGACTATTACAGTGACTGTTCAGCAGCCACTGGACCTGAAGGGTCAAGATGAACTTGTCTTCTCCATGGTGGAAGAGGTGACCATCAGTGGAGCGATGAAGAGAGGAAGGGCCGGAGGGAACATTATTTGTATCAGAGATGGCGTCCAGTCTCTCGATCAGGTTCACGGCTCTGTCGGCGCTCAGCCAATCAGGATCATCAGCAACGTTGGCGATGAAACGGTCCTGGTGGGTTCCTCTGATGCGGACAAAAGCTCAGTTCAGGCTCAAGCCGAAGGAACAAACCCAGAACATCCCCATTACCCACCCAGGAGGGAAAAGAGGTACTTGCCCTCCTTTATTAACCCCATGCTGATGAGCACGGATGTGGACTTTGAGTTGGGTGAGCTGGAAGAAAAAGAAAGCTCTCTTGATTCGAGAGGGATTCGGGTCAAAGGCACAGAAGACAGGACGGTCACCGAGGAAAGGATCAGGGTGCCAAAAAAGCCTGAAGTATGTGATTCACCTTTGAGCCAAATGTGTCATGACTCAGTGTTGTTGGGAGACTTGAGATTTAGCGACAAGCCCGTGGAAAAAGCGTGCGGTAAGAGGCCGAGAGCCACAGACAGCAGCCACCCCAGAGACAGGGAGCATGTTTATTCCAGTAAACCCCCAAGAATCTCAGAGGAGGGAGAGATCTGCTCCAGGCGCGTTAGGAACGACCCCAAGAGGATTGATCTCGCACCTGGTTGCCAGGAAACGTCCGATAAATCAGGGAGTTTACCGAGAGTCTGGCACGATGCCAGCCACCAGGACGTCCATCATGGCGGCTACGCTGCGGAAAACCGCAGAGACCTGAGGGGGATGACATCATCCACCCCGTGTAGCCCGGACGTAACTCTGAAGAGGAGGCAGCGGGTGCAGCACTCGTTGGCCAACCATGGCGGCCTTGCCTCCCCGGGTCAGAAACACGCCAACGAGTACAAGCAGCACGCCAACGAGTACAAGCAGCACGCCAACGTCAAGCTGTCCAGGAAGAGCGCGGAGACTCTGTGCGAGACCTCGAGCCTGAGGGTGAACAAGGTGAGCGGCAGGCTGAGGTCGCCCACCGAGGACAGGCTTTTCAACATGAAACTGGAACAGCTGGCCACCCGGAGCAATTCCCTGGGTAGAACACCGAGGGACTTCCCAACGCTGGGTAGAGACAGTAGTAGCACCTCCATGAGCTCCAAGGGGAGCTCCAAGGAGAGCAGCGAGGGAGCCTTTAAGGGGGGGCTTAAAGGACTTAGAGAAGGAGATTATACTTTACCAAGGGCAGGCAGGAGCCCCAGAAAGAATCAATCTCACCAGAACTATCACTTCTTTCCCTACGAAGAAGCCGTAGCTCAGCCCGCTAAGCACGCCCACCCCAAGCTCTCCGCCGTGGGCAAACTCAAGATGGCGTGCGGACCCAAGGTCCGCCGGCTGTCGGCCCCCAGCATCAAGAACCTGAGCCTCACTCGCAAAAGCTTGCAGCAGTCCCTGAACCGCAGCGAGAGCCTTTCCCCCGACAGCAAGTCTGTCAGCTTTGAGCGGACGTCCTCCTTTCTCTCCTCGTCCCCGCCTCGCTCTTTTCGCTCCATCAGCCGGACCCCCAGCCAAAGCTCCACCTGCTCCTCTACCAAATCTGCCATCCAGGGGTTTGTGAATGGACGAATCGCAGACCTCCTTAAGGAGAGGCCCCTCAGCCCCATGTCAGGAGGGCTGGACCAAATGGCCGCCCTCCCCTCCCCCTACAGCCGGGTGACCTCGCCTCGCGTGCCCGATCGCTCGAGCGGGCACGCCAGCGACACCACCAGCGTCCTGAGTGGAGATCTGCCCCCCGCCATGGGCAAGACTTCCCTCTACTTCTCCGGCAGGAGCAGCATGGTGAGCAGCGGCTACGACAGCATGGTCCGGGACAGCGAAGCCACCACCAGCGGCGCCTCGGCCCGTAACTCCGCCAGCGACAGGGGCGGGTCTCTTCTGGGCGTGGCCCGCAGCAGCCGATCGTCCCGGAGACGAGGCCACGCGGGTAAAACGCCCGGAAAAAACGGCCTCTTGTGAACAAGGTGATCCCAAATGCGTGTCGAAGGGAACGTTTGTGTTCGGATCCGAAGCTGTTTTAATGTAATCTTGATTTTGTACATTTTCTATAATTCTTGCATGACCACACATTTGAGTGTACAGACTTTTGTAACGCCTCGAAACCTCCAGAGTCCCGAGTACGGTCGTAAAAAATGTAAAGTGTCGAATGATATGTAACCTGGAAGACCCCCCCCGTGGAACATTACCGTGTAGATTCAGCCCGGTCAAATATTTGAAGTCGAGTAAATAAAACCAAACAGGGTTCGCGTGGAACAAAGCTTGCGAAGGTCTGCCTCATTTTTTTAAATAAATGATCAGCGTCATGCATTTGTGGTTGTAATTTGACCACATGGCATATTAATGTGACAATAATTGGAGATGACACACACCTAGTTTCCCTCACACCGCTGAAAGCCTAATTGTGTAGGTCTCATCATTAATATATGAAGCCACTGGTGCGTGCTCGGGTGATACACTAACCTATAAAGATGGCCGTGGACGCCCGCTAATGCACGCCGAGCTCACCGGGTCCACGAAATGCACAAAAAAAAGATCTTCACTCTGCCTGACGAGCTCATCCAAATCCTTGTGAAAGCCTCGCTGGCGTGGACTCGATGGTTCCCTGCGCGTTTTCCCCCGCAATCGCAAACTCGGTTAATCCGAGGCGACTTGACAAAATTCACTTTAATGAACACGCTGGACGCACACGAGCCTTCGGGCCCCTGGTAGGGCCACATGGCCCACGCGGTCCAGGGCCATTCAGGGACGCCAGCCTCCATTCATCACACGAATGTACTTAAACGGAGCCTGCGGCTTCCAGTGGGCGACTTCAGTCGACGCCGCTGCGACTCTACGGCCTGATCAAAGCCAAAGAACAAAGACTTAGAGGTGCATAATTGAAAAAATAAACCCACTTGGTTGATTGTTTGAATGAAGATGACTTAAATCGAGAAGTTCAGGGTCCGGTTGCAGCACCTGACGGCTTCGCCTCACTGTCGCTGCGATATCGTTCTTTCCCGGGACGCACCTCTGTTGACGATCGGGACATTCCAGAGACCGACGGGTCCACCGCCTTCGAGATGGAGGACATTTGGAGGAAGATGTCTGCAAAGAGCGGGGTTGATATCGTAAATAAATCGGCCAATGAACCAAGTTGACTTCATGGTCAACAGCCTCACAAATCCAATCATCTGAGATGAATATCCACTCTTAAAACTATTTTTATAAACATGAAAATTTCATAATCTGAGTCAAACTCAAGATTGAAATCAGACACCTGGATTAGATTTTACTGGTCAACAGCAGATATTTCATATCTTTGGAAATAACAAGGGCAAAACAGGTTTAGATCTCTTCGAGTTCGATTATAAAATGATCAGGATGTCTGTATAAGCCAAAGATTGGATTAAAAATGCGATTCCACCTTATGTGCTGTTGCACTTTGGTGACGTAATGTCCCAGCGATGGGCAGTCTGGCCTCAGGAGACCGTCCCCCGCCTCCACCAGTCTCAGGCGCCGCGAATTTGATACAATTTTAATGACCTCACAGGGGGAAACTGGGTCAATGCTACAGCCAAGGACAAAGAAGAAGGCTGGAACCAGCCCAGTGTTGATTAAAGGACGAACAGCCGCACAGAGAAGTCATTCTCGTTCTTGTTTGCGACTTAAAAAAAAAAAAAAAGACGCGAAAAAAGACGGTGAGTTGAGCTGAACTGTGCAAAGGAAGGCTTCAGAGCGTCGTCGGCAGATCAAGGCCAAACTCACCTGCCTGAGGAGCGAGCTGGAGCGTCTCCGGGGTGGAACGGAGAACGCAACCTTGAACATATCGTGTGTTTCACACCGACCTCACGCAGCCCGCGATGCTCCTCTGCAGCTGGGTCTCCTGGAGGCCCTTGAGGAAGAACAAAGCACATCATTAGAATTCACTATTATAACATTAGACGTTCAGAAGAAGGTTTTCCTTTTAAGAACTCATGTGTTTTTATTATTTTTTTACGTTTATAACCCCTTAACTGCGACCCCTTCCTCACAAAGTGATCTGTGTGTCCCCACAGCCGTCTGAAGAGGTTCCCGTAAGACCTCACGAGAGTCACGAGGATCAATAAACCGATGCGGAACCGATGGATTCTGCTCTCAGTGATTTTCAGAGCCTCGTGGTTCTGGAGTCACTGGGCCAGTTAGAGAAGATGGACCAGTAATCAATGATGATGATGATGATGATGGTGATGATGATGGTGATGATGGTGATGATGATGATGATGATGGTGATGATGATGATGATGATGATGGTGATGATGATGATGATGATGATGATGGTGATGATGATGATGATGATGATGATGGTGATGATGATGTTGATGATGATGATGAAGATGATGGTGATGATGATGATGATGATGGTGATGGTGATGATGATGATGGTGATGATGATGGTGATGATGATGATGATGATGATGATGAAGATGATGGTGATGATGATGATGATGATGGTGATGGTGATGATGATGATGGTGATGATGATGGTGATGATGATGACGATGATGATGGTGATGATGATGATGGTGATGATGATGATGATGATGATGATGATGATGGTGATGATGATGATGGTGATGATGATGATGATGATGGTGATGATGATGGTGATGATGATGGTGATGATGATGGTGATGATGATGACGATGATGATGGTGATGATGATGATGGTGATGATGATGATGATGGTGATGATGATGACGATGATGGTGATGATGATGATGGTGATGATGATGATGATGATGGTGATGATGATGGTGATGATGATGACGATGATGGTGATGATGATGATGGTGATGATGATGATGATGGTGATGATGGTGATGATGATGATGATGGTGATGATGGTGATGGTGATGATGATGATGATGATGATGATGATGATGGTGATGATGATGATGATGATGATGATGGTGATGATGGTGATGATGATGGTGATGATGATGATGATGATGATGATGATGGTGATGATGGTGATGATGGTGATGATGATGATGGTGATGGTGATGATGGTGATGATAAGTGATATTTAGATTTCCCCCATAGTGTCACACAGCATTTGGTATTGATTAATAACACTTTTTATTTTTAAACTGCTCCGTTAATCTAAATAAACGAACGTCAGCGACAGAGAAATGTATTTTTTTTAAAGGTAACGCTTCCTCCCGTCGTAAATGCCGTCACGTGACCGCCCCCCCCCGTTACGTAACCGCCGCCTCACCGCGGTGTCGCTGTCCGGCCGGCAGGGGGCGCCGTCCGCCGCGCTCTCGGGCGAATAAATAGCACGTTCGGGCGGAAAGAGCCCCGGATCGGGACGTAAACAAGAGCCGCGGTCGAGGGTCGGAGGCGCCCAGACGACGGGATGAGGCTCGCGAGGACGTGAGGGGCGCGAGCTGATGTCGGGATCATCATCCGGAGGTGAGTGCGCGTCACCCCTCCGTCCCATAACCCGACCCCGCAGCCTCTCCTGCACCCCCCCCGGACCGGGAACGAGAGGACGACACTTCCACAACCTGGCGTCGGTTGCGCGGGTTCGCTTCGCTTTCATCCTCTCTTAAGGAGGGCAGATCAAAGGGGGGAGCTTTGATCTTCACCTGGACGTCACACTCTCCGTTTTCGCCTCATTTCCAGCTGATTCCATTTTTTAAAAATTACTAAATTCCGAATTAAGCGTCTCTGTTTGGCTTCCATCTTGACGTGGAACACTTAAAATAAAATAAAAAAAAAGATTTTAAAGGAGAAAAGTGTTGATATATTTAATAATTAATTAATAATAATCGAACAAGTTCGCTCTGACTCAGCTGGAATTCTGGTGTGGGCCACACGTCACGTGTGTCCATGTCAACATACATGTAATATAACATGAGACTTATTTGTGGGACTGTTTGGGGGGGCTGCCCCTCAGTGACCCAGGAGCTTTACCCCCCTATCTGTTGGGGCCCCATTGATGGCGATGCTTCGCCACAGCGGCGCCCCGCGTTGAGATGACCCTCAATCGTTCTTTGATCTACGAGAACGTTCCAGGAGGCAAATCCGTTGTCCTCCAGCTCCCAGCGCTCGTGTCACATCCCCGTGTAGGAGCATCGCCACGGCGACCACGTGACCGAGGGTCTTGGGAGCGTTGCGAGCGCGCCGCCTCGGGCCGCCCGGCGCCGAAGACGCGTGCTTTGAGGCGGAAACGCGACTCGGCGGCACGAGAGAGGGGCAGCGGCGAGGACGCTTACGTAAAAGGGAGATGAAGGCGAGCGGCCTGGGGAGGGAGTCATCAAAGGATCAAAGGGAGGTGGCTGAAGAACGCTGCTTTGATCCTTTGATGGCCCCCTCGGGAGGGGAGTCGTTGGTTTAGGCGAACCGCTCGTGTGGGAGTCGCTTCATTGTTGGCCGAGCTTGGGTTCAACCCCCCCCTCACCCCCCCCCCCGTAGAACAGAGTTCTAACTGTCTGCCCCCCCCACCCCCCCCACATTGGGGTGGGGGGGGGCACAAAGGCGGCCCTTTCAGTCGCGCCCTCGTCTCTTCGCTCATTCCAGGGGACTCAAGCCAGACGGGACAGCCTCGCCTTCGCCGACCACCCGGAGGGGGGGGGGCGCCGGGTCACATGACCAGACCCTCCGCCCGCACACGCGCCTCCCGCCCCGCCAGCCTCGACTCGGTGCCCCCCAGACGAAGGCTACCCGGGGCCCGCCGGTGGCCCATGCCCCCCGGGGAGAAGGGGAGGAGCCGCGGGACGAGAGCGCAGCCGTGACGACGGCGATGGGGAACAAGAGCAGCACGCCGCCGCCGCCGCCGCCGGGCGACGGAGGGGAGGGCGCCGCAGGTCAGACGCGATCAGGTCGTCGGGGGGAGGAGTCGCCCGCCCGCGTAGACGAGACAGATAGAAACGGAAAATTTGGTTTAAAAAAAAAAAAAAAAAAACACGAAAGAAGGAGCGAAAATCGTAAACGAGCGATTTCGTAATCGCGTTTGGATGATTTAAATTCGGGCGACTTTTTTTAGGTTTAAAATCGAGTTGCGATTCATCGCCTGGACTCAAAAAATTGATTTGTAAATTTGCGAAGAAGCAAAAAAAAAAACAAAAAAAAACGAGTAAATGGGAGCGCTCAAAGCGAAACATCTGCAGACGCACATCTGGCCCCGACCCTCAGCGGAAGCTGCAGCTGCGACCGATCCGCCGGGGAACGTCCGGAGGCCCGGTCGGAGTCGGATGCTCCTCCGGGCGAGCTGCGGCGCCCACGTGGGCTTCATCGATGTTGTTGTTGTTGTTGTTAGGGAGCGTCTCCGGGGGGGGCGCGGGGGCCCCCGGCCCCGAGCTGCTGGCCTCGCTGCAGTCCCTCAGGGACAACGCCGACTCCACCGCGTTGCCACACGCGCTGCACCAGGTGAGGGGGGTCGGGGGGGCACCTGGGGGGGGCACCTTGGGGGGGGGCAGGCGCTAATTCCGAGCATGAGCCTCATGTGACTGCCTCTGCGCGCCCGGCTGTCACATGACTGGCGGTCACGCCGCCGGGGTCTTTGAAGCTTTGAAGGTCCTCGAATCAGAAGTAAATGTTTTCTGACAGCCTTTTACCCCCCCACACACACACACCTACACACACACACACACACACACACACACACACACACACACACACACACACACACCTACACACACACACACACACACACACACACACACACACACACACACACACACACACACACACACACCTACACACACACACACACACACCTACACACACACACACACACACACACACACACACACACACCTACACACACACACACACACACACACACACACACACACACACACACACACCCACACACACCACACACACACACACACACACCTACACACACACACACACACACACACACACACACACACACACACACACACACACACACACACACACACACACACACACACACACACACACACACACCTACACACACACACACACACACCTGACAAGCAGCAGTAGTTCTAACAGGGAGAAACCCTGACCAGGCCCTTGCTCGTGTGTGTGTGTGTGTGTGCGTGTGCGTGTGTGTGTGTGTGTGTGTGTGTGTGTGTGTGTGTGTGTGTGTGTGTTATGGTGAAACAGCAGACACCAGACGCTGACATCCTGCTCTTTGTTTGCAGATTGCAGAGACCTACTTGGCCAAAGAGGAATGTATCCTTTCTAAGAGGCCTGAGAACTGGGAGAGACTGGGAGAGACTGGGAGAGACTGGGAGAGAACTGGGAGAGACTGGGAGAGACTGGGAGAGAACTGGGAGAGACTGGGAGAGACTGGGAGAGAACGGGAGAGAACTGGGAGAGACTGGGAGAGACTGGGAGAGACTGGGAGAGAACTGGGAGAGACTGGGAGAGAACTGGGAGAGAACTGGGAGAGACTGGGAGAGAACTGGGAGAGAACTGGGAGAGACTGGGAGAGAACTGGGAGAGACTGGGAGAGAACTGGGAGAGACTGGGAGAGACTGGGACAGACTGGGAGAGAACTGGGAGAGACTGGGAGAGAACTGGGAGAGACTGGGAGAGACTGGGAGAGAACTGGGAGAGACTGGGACAGACTGGGAGAGAACTGGGAGAGACTGGGAGAGACTGGGAGAGAACTGGGAGAGAACTGGGAGAGAACTGGGAGAGACTGGGAGAGAACTGGGAGAGACTGGGACAGACTGGGAGAGAACTGGGAGAGACTGGGACAGACTGGGAGAGAACTGGGAGAGACTGGGAGAGACTGGGAGAGAACTGGGAGAGAACTGGGAGAGACTGGGAGAGAACTGGGAGAGACTGGGAGAGAACTGGGAGAGACTGGGACAGACTGGGAGAGAACTGGGAGAGACTGGGAGAGAACTGGGAGAGAACTGAGAGAGAACTGGGAGAGACTGGGAGAGAACTGGGAGAGAACTGGGAGAGACTGGGAGAGAACTGGGAGAGAACTGGGAGAGAACTGGGAGAGACTGGGAGAGAACTGGGAAAGACTGTGAGAGAAATGGGAGAAACTGGGAGAGAACTGGAACGTGGCTCCCCTTCCCAGTCTCTCCCAGTACTGTTCCCAGTCTCTGGGTGTGTTTTTGCTTGTCGCCCCGACGACGGCCGTCGGTCCGCCCCCCCCTCGAGGGAGGTCGGGTGCGGGGGGGTGTTCTTTAACTGGTAACCCCCACCAGACCAGTGGGCCGCCCAGTTCCTGCGGCTGGAGACGCTCTACCACGAGCGCCTGCTGTCCAACCTCGCCGCCCTGCAGGACGACTGGGGTACTGCACCGCCGCCACCGCCGCCCGCGACGGAGGCCGCGCCTCCGCGCTCGCGCTGACGCCCGTTTGTGCTCCGCGTCCCCCAGAGAGCCGGCGGAGGGAGAAGGAGGGCTCCGAGAGCGGCGTTCCCGGCGTTCCCGGCGGTCCGGGCCAGGGGCACCTGGAGGAGCTGGGCCGGATCTGCAGGACTCACCTCAGGTACCGGAGCTCCGCCCCCTCCGCGTTTGCGCTCAGTTCGGACGTGAGGCGCGGGTGGGGAGGTGGGGGGGGCGTTCCTAGGGAAGACGGGCCCCGATCCGAGCAGCTCCCGTCTCCATGGCAACGCCCCCTGAGGGACCCCCCCCCCCGCCCCCACCTGGGATCACCTGCCGTAAACGCGCTCATTAAACGCGGCGAAGGGCGAGGCGCGTCAGCGTGTTGGCGCTTGGGGAGCTCGAACCCCCCCCCTCTCGGCCCCCCGAGCCTCCACGCCGACGCCCGTCTGGGCCGGTGGGGGGGCGAGGGTGGGGGGGGGGTCAATCATCCCAACGGAATTAGGGCGATTTCCTGGGGATTCCTGGGCGCCGCATTCCAGACGTGGCTCCTAAAGTTCGCCGTTTCCTGCTTTAACCCCCCCCGTCTTCTCCCGCCTCTGCCCCCCCCCCCCCCTCCCCAGGCCGGCGTCCAGCGCGGAGCAGGTTCGAGCGGTCCCTCCGGGCACGACGGTAGGCCTCGATCCCCGTTTGTTAACGCCAGCGTTGCCCCGGCAGGACGCTTTGACCAGGGCGCCGAGGGGCGTCCAGGACCAGGAGGGGGCGGAGCCATCGGGTCACCAAGGTAACACCCCCCTCCCCCGGGTGGGCGTGGCCAGAAGGGCCGATGATCGGTAATCGATGTTGTGATGTCTTCAGACGGGCCCGAAGGAGGGAGGCAGGGCGAGGGAGAACCAGAGGAGGAGGGAGGAGAGGAAGAGGAGGAGGAGGAGGAGGAGGAAGAGGAGGAGGAAGAGGAGGAGGAGGAGGAGGAGGAGGAGGAGGAGACGCCCGAGGAGGAGGAGGTGAAGGTGGAGTGGCCGGCGGGGGTCCCCCAGGCTTCGGACAAGGACCTGGCCAAGCTGTCCGTCAGGGAGGGGGTGAGTGCGTCCCCCCCTGGCCCCGCCCACATTCCCAGGCATGACAGGAACCAGAGCGGGATTAGATCCCAGTCCAACCCCCCCCCCCCCCCCTTCCCATCGGCGTGGCGGTCTGAGGAGGAAAGCCGCTTTCGCTCATGCTTTCACCCGCCGCCGCGGTGACGTCAAATCTGTCGAACCGGGGCGCCGCCCCGCCCTAATCTATAGGCGCCCGGATTAAACGCAATAATCCGCGATACTCGCGGCGACCTGCTGGCCTACGCGCATAATTGACCCGTGAACGACGGCGGCTGATGCGGTCCGACAGACGACTCCAGGAATCGCCGTATGGCCGAGCTGGAGAAACGATAATGAGGTCAAGGCTCATTATAATAAGGGCGAACAGCGCCCCCTCCGGCCGCTCGGCGCAACTGCAGCTCGGAAAACACTTTAAAAAAAACCCGACTAAAGTCGGGTTTAGCGAAGGTTTCAGGGTCGGGCGTGGAGCTCACCTGTCAATGTGCCCTCAGAACTCCTCCCCCGACGGCCTGGTCTCCATCCTGAAGCGGCGGCGGGCGTCTCTGGACGGTTTACCTCCGCCCAGCATCGGCGCGTCCAAGCAGAGCGCCAAGCGCAAGGTTCGCTTCAGCGAGCCGGAGGACGCCGCCGAGCCAGGTACGCAGTCCTCGCCCCCCCCCGCTCAGCCCCGCCCCGCTCTCGACGCCCGCCCGTGTTTGTCTTCCAGACGAGGTCGGCGGCGACTCCTGCCTCATCCTGCTGCTGCTGTGCCTCGTCACCGTGGTGATGAGCATCGGCGGGACGGCGCTCTACTGCACGCTGGTCGGCAGCTACTCCAGCATCTGCGCCGACTTCACGCGCAACGCCGACTTCTACGTGGCGAGCGCGCGGGGGCTCCTGGCCGGCCTCGGCCGCTGGTTACCCCTGCCGACGTAGATTTCGAATCGCGGTCGCGTTATCGCGCCCCCTGCTGGCTGCGATGCGCATGACAGCTGTGCTCCGCCCCCTCCACCTTAAAGTCTCCGCCCCTTTTTTAAACGCAGACGTTCTGTGGGTGCGAGGCCCTGATGTTTACGGTTCGTGCGCGCCGACGGTCGCCCGAGCAGCCGTCGGGAGCCGCACGTTTATCTTTTTCGTCTTTTTTTTTTTTTTTCTCGTTCCGACGCTTTTATTTTGACGCGTTCGGCTGTTTATCCGTTGCTGTTTTGACCTCTGTGGTTTGGATCTCCCGCAGGGCTGCACACGTTTGTCAGACACGTTACACGTCGCAGGTGGCTTCCGAACACGTGCGCGTTTACCTCACGTCCAACGCTCCTCTTTTTTTATTTTCATTATGAAGTAAAACGTGGGGGTTTTTGTGACGCTGTTGAGAAAAACAAAAAAAAAGCTTTGATTTAAATGTCAGTTGTTTTTCTGTCTGTTTTGCATCCGACTGTCGTGTTTCCCGCCTGGAAAACGCAACTGAGCGTTTCACCGGCACAAAGACGATGAACGGAATTTACCTCTCTCACAGTTTACCTTAACGTTGATGTTTTTATAGGTTTTAATTTTTAACGCCCGGCCAGGTCTCTCAACAGTTTTGAAGGCGATGGATCCTGTTTTGTCACTGTTCAAAAAAAATAAATACAAAATGATCTAAAAGAGATTGCCGAGTATCTGCTTTTCTTTTTCTGAAAGCTTGGACAAATATTATATTATATTATATTAAGAGCCACAAATACGCGATGTAATACATAAACGTCACCGCTAGAGGTCAGTGCAAGTCCAATAATAATAAACGCAATAAAAAAACTGTTAAGGAAAACTAATAATAATAATAATTGTATAGTAATAATTATACGATAATAATTACAAAAGTGTTTAAAATTCTATATTTCAAACTTTTTTTTACAATTTACAGTCTCTGCAACTATAATTAATCTTTTTTTCTTTTTCTTTAGTTGATTTGTGAAGAATAACAAGAGGGCTACTATTAAATCTCTCTATTTTAAATCTTTTTTTAGCGGTAAGTCTTTAATTTCCCGGCAGGTGGCGCAGTCCAACACCTTCACAGTGACTCACAGCGGCGGTATCCTCCACCACCACCAGGGGGCGACACGACGGCCCCCCGAATACGTCACGATAAAAATAAACAACATAAATATGTTAGTTACCGACCGTCTGCCGTGACCTTTAACCTTCCTCCACCCAGGTCAACCTCCAGGACTCTCCCAACTGCAATAACATCACAAATAAAACGATTACTTCACATCGTTTTAGTCGGCGTGCGGCGCCAACGCGTCGTCCGTAAACACTCACGGCTGCTGGTCGGCCAGGGCGCTTCATCCGTGTTCAGATTTCGGCGTTAATTACGAAGGCCGCCTGGTCGGTAAGAGGGTCCGACCTCCGCTCAGACGACCCCGGACGCCTCGACGCCGGCGCAATGAAGACAGACACGGTTGTGACTCGAGTTTATTACTTTTAATCAATTCAGCTAGCTACAAAATGTCCACCACTTCACACACTGACAGGATACAGAGAGGGAGTCTTTAATGTTACATGCGCTGAGGACATCAATCTCACGGTCGGACCTATCGCGTCATCCAGGTTTTGGGTTCTAATCACCGAACTCTACTTGACATTTTGGCGATTTTGGTGTGCATAGCTCTAAAGTACAGAAGCAACCAAAGGAACGAACAAAAACCCTTTTTTTTTTTTTTTTTTTTTCGTGTTTCTGTTTCGTTACGATATTTGGAACCGGTAACAAACCACACAGGGAGAATAAACTTACAGGTACAGTCTTCTTATAAAAGTAAGATCTCTCAGAAATATGCGTCTTTGCTTTACATTGCAAACGTTTATTTATATTTTTTTTTGTTTCCCAGAGCATCCAAAACCTATGTTACAGAACACAACCAGTCCTCGCCTCTCAGCACGTAATCAGCTTCTTCATCACTGAGCTGCATAATCGTTTAGAAAACAGGTCATGTGTGTGTGTTTTTTTTTGTCGTTTTTTTTTCTTTTTTGCGATACAACCCCCCGCGTCCTGGTTTTTTTTTTTTCTTTTTTTTTTTTTTTTTTTGAATCGTCACCTTCATCTCACGCTCTTTGATCCCCTCTTCGCGTTATTTTACAACGAGATGGTCACAGTCGGTAAATATCGAGACAGAAAGAGTGGCACTATTGCAAACTTGCAGGAGTATGGGAACCATCGACGGCGTCCTAATACTTGAGCATGCGCTTGGTCGTCTTGCCGCCGCCAGGTTGTCGTCTTTTTTTTTTTTGATTTTGTTTTTTTTTTTTTGGATATATTTTTCAGACGGGTTTTTTTTATTTAGAAGACTAAAATCTACCATCGGTCATGCAGAAACACACAGTTCACGTCACTGGGAATGCAATGTCTAACACAGCTACGGAGTCTAGTTGCACATCGTCTAAAACGGTAACTCAGTATGAGCGATGGCGGGGGGGCGGGGCTTCTGGAGGGGCGGGGCTTTTGGGTGCGGGGGGGGAGGGGCGTCCACGACTGACTGAACCTGTGACTGTAAGTGCTCGTTCGCCTGCAGCCGCCGCCGCCGCCGCCTTTCTGTCGCGACCACACTGAAATAAGGAGCGCAAAAAGTTTGAAGTCTAGGTGGGATGACGGGGCGTTACCGTGACGATACCGAAGGCCGGGGGGGGGGGCCGGGGGGCGGGGGACGAAAAGAGCTTGTAGAGCATTCCGAGTATATGCGAGCCATCCAGAGCTTATAGAGTCATGTGATATAGAATAATATATGATATATATCTGATAAAAAGAATAAAAACTTCACAGGTGAGCTAGAGAGCCATCGAGTCAGCACTATATACAACCTTTGGAAAGATGAAAGACGGGGGTAAGAAATCATCGTTTACGAGGACGACCATCTTGAAAAAGCTCGACAGACGACACAGAACAACATTTACAGTGGGGGGGGTGATATGTGCGTGTGTGCAAACCTAGAAGGTCAATACCATGATGAAAGCGTATCGGCGCCTGTCGGCGTGCGGCGACGCGGCGCCCACGCTCAGCAGGGGAGGGGGGGAGGGTGGGGGGGTGGGGGGCGGGGCTTAGCCGCTGCCCAGCATCTTTGTGGCGCGCTGGTTGGCCTCGTCGATCCTGGTCTTGTTGGAATCGGCCTGAGGGGAGAAGGAGGGGAGGCGTGAGGGCGCGGGGGGGCGTGGAGGGGCGGGGGCGGCGGCGGCGGCCTTCTCCATGATCCTGTCGATCTGGCGGTTCTGGGTGTCGATCTCGTTGCCCATGTCCAGGGCCATGTGACGCAGGTTGCCGATGATCCCGCCCACCTGCTCCAGGTTCTCGTCCATCTCGTTTTCCCGGGCGTCGTCCGTTACCCTGCGGGCGCGCACGGAGGCGTGAAGGCGCGGCCCCCCAACCCCCCCCCTCCCCCCTCCCCCGACCGTCCCTACCTGCGGATGAAGCCCCCGCTGATGGCCATCTGCTCGCGCTCGTCCACCACGCGGGCGGGCTGGCTCGCCACCACGCCGTCCTGGTTGTTCCCCCAAGCCTTGCTGGCTCCGCTCTTCATCCTGGCGGCGGCGAGGGACGGAGAGGGAGGAGTTACCGAACGGGGCTTTGGGGCGGGGAGGGGGGAGGGGGAGGGGGGGGCGCCTCCCGAACCCGAACCGGGCCGGCCTCCCGCGCCCGCGAACCCGCTGACCCCGGGGGGCCGACCCGGTTCCGGTTCCGTGCTCGCGTGCGACATCATCAGATCGTCTACGCATGCAGCCGAGCTTCAGCACGCCGCCGCCTCAGAGGAGGACACACAAGCACCCACGTGGACCCCGACCCCCCCCCCAACCCCCCCACATTGAAAAGTCCCCGTGAGACAGAGAACAGAAGCTTTGAGCGACACAGACGGACGGACGGACGGACGGACGGACGGGACATCGCAGAGAGGACGACGAGGGACGAGAACAAACCGCCAAACCACAGAACAGACGACAGGAAACTGGAGAGAGTCAACAGAGAATACACCAGCGCTCCCGACTCACCCCCCTCACCCCCCCCCCCCCCCACCCCCACGAGGACGGGCTATTCCCTGTCCCGGGTCGTTCGAGGTTCGGTTTCCATGGTGACGGGCTGGAGAACGTCTCCCAGTCCTGTTCTTGGACGGAGAACCTTCAGGGTCTTTTGTTCGGGACCGCCTGGACCTGGAGGGAGAAGGACGGGTTCTCCCCCCAGCAGAACCGGGCTGAGGCAGAACCCCCCCCTCCCTCACCCCCCTCCCCCGCTACCTCAGCCCGGATCTAATCCACCGCTCTAATCCCAACACGGACCGTCTGATTAGATCTGCTCAGCGCCTCGGAACCGGGCTGAGGAATTTGTTCCCGCGGCGACCTGGAAGTCGGCCTACCCGCCCGTCGACGGGGGGGGCGGCGGCGGCGACGGGGGGGTCGGGATTGAACGTCACGGGGATGAGCCCGGCGCTCCAGCCGAGCCTTGAGCTCCGTCCGCGTGTGCGCGCAGCGGGAGCGGAGGCTCCCAGGGGGCCGCGGTGATGCGGCTGACCTACATGTGAGCGACCCCCCTCCTCCTCCCTCACCCCCCCTCCCCCCCACCACCGAAGCTGGGGGAGGCGCGGGCCGGGACGCAGGGAGGCGTGATGGACCCGATGTACGGAGCAAACCGGACAAGACTTCAGAGCGCGCTCGACCCAGTTTCCAGCTCCCGCCGAGGCTCTGATCTCCCGTTTTCTCTCCTCGCACTCGAACGCATCCTTTTCTGCTCCCCCCGCGATGCGTTCGCTGACGGCCCTGTCACCTGACGATCGGAATTTTCAGCTCCATCGGGAATGAGACGAGCGCCGCGAGTAAAAGATATATGAAATGTCGTTTTTAAACCCAAAAGTCTGACTTTAAAGTGGGGAAAAAAAACCTTTTGTGAAAGGAAGACGGGATTGGAGTCAGGGACTTCTTACATCGGCCTTTTGGAATTCCGGAACGACTAAACCGGAATCAGAATTTTGAGTTTAAAGGTATATTTTTCACACGCGGCTCCGGTCTTATTCGGCCCTGAACATTCAGAGAGAACAAGATTTTAAATTTTGGTGCGATTCCAGACGCGGGAGCTGATTCTTTTTTTTTTTTTCCCGTCTGGAAAAGCGAGCTGGATCCGCCCTTCATTCCGGTTTTATCCGCGGGCTTCCACAAATAAGACATGTTTGCTTTTAAAGACATCATCATCATCATCATTCACCGCTGCAGTTTGCATGGTTTGTGCTGTCATGCATGCATGAGCATTCCGGAGGAGGGGGGGGGGGTCATGCTCGCCACTCATTCCATGTCGTTGGCGCTCGGAGGTTCTGAGGATGGCGGTGGGGGGGGGGGGGTGCTCGGAAGGGAACCGGAAAGCTCCCGTTGCCTAAAGAGCGGCGTGGCGGTGGTGGTGGTGTCAGAGGTCATGCAGATGAGGAGAAGTGCCAAACAGTCCTGGACCAGGCCCGCCGAGGGCGCCTTGGACTCCGGGTTCCCCCGCCCCGGAATCAACCCGCGGAGGACCGGAGCGCCAAGGCGCCTCGGCGGCCGCAGCCCTGCTCTTTCGGTTCGACCGCGTTCGATTGGGTGTCGGGGGGGGGGCCCTCTGTTCCCGGTCTAAACGTGTCTGGAGAGTCGGGGGGGGCGCCTGGAGAAGGACACTTGGGGGGAGGGAAGAGAGGCACTTGTGGGCGAACTGGACCTCCTCGCTGGTTGTGTCGGGATCTGAGTGGGAGCGAGGGAGGCTTCGGGAGGTCCGGAAGAACAGAACCTCCGCTTCTAACATTCCCAACGGAAGATCCCGCCCCCGCCCCCCCCCCCCTCTCCGAAATCAGAAATAAGCTCGTGAAATGGTTGGGCGTGATTCTTTTCTTTCCTTCTATCCTCGTTTTGGGGATGGGGGGGGGGGCGGGGTTTAGGGGCGAGCTACCAGGAGGAGCGGCGTTCCCGGAGATCTGGTGTGTGTGTGCGTCCGTGGCCGGGGTGGGGGGGGGGGGGTCGCGTAAGGCGCCGCGGCCGCATGTTTGGGCGAATCGGGGGGGGCGGTTTGGAGCGGCAGGCAGAGCAGACTATCGGCTGATGGCCACCGTGATGTCACTTCTACCTCCGGTTAAACTCGGAATTTCTCGGAAATTTCTCGGAATTTTTTTTTTTTTTTTTCGAATGGCAGGCAGGCAGGCAGGCAAGCAGCACCTACTTGTTACATGGACAGGAGCAAAGACCACAGAATTTCCCTAGATCGTTCAAATTCTTTTCTGCATCCTTCATGTCCTTATTGATTTGGTCCATCCCCTCCTCGATGCGCTCCAGTTGCTCTGATTAAAACACAATTTATCCCCCACGGAGCGAAGCAACGAGAGGAGAGGAGGAAGAGAGAGAGAGAGAGATAGAGAGAGAGAGAGGACAAAGGAGAGAAGACAACAACTTCAGACACCGTGACGAAAGAAAGTCAAAACGTAAAAAAAAAAGAAAAAAAAAAAAAGAAAAGAGAATAAAAAAATAAAAAAAGGAACTGGACGCCACCACAGATGTAAGGAACCTTCGGGGCACGTGGTCAGTACCTACTTGTTACATGGACATATGAAAAGCCCACAGCATTTCCCTAAATCTTTTAAATTTTTCTCGGCTTCCTTCATGTCTTGGTTGATATGGTTCATGCCGTCTTCGACACGATCGAGTTGCTCTGGTCGGGACAGAAGGGACGACAGCAGCGTAATGAATTTCATCGACTGGCAGAACAATGACTTATGGTGAGTTCTGTGTGTGTGTGTGTGTGTGTGTGTGTCGGGCTCAGAGATCCAGACTGAGACAAGTTGGTTTGGAGGGAAATACAATTACGCTAATGTTAGGCACATCGAATGAGCTCTGATCGTTTCTGAACCGCTCTCGGGCGTTCCTGCGCACTGCCGCCCCCTACAGGCGAAGACGGGAACTGCCCCGAGTCGTATTATTTATAACCTTTAATCTAACCCCCGTGGATTAATGATGGATCGAGCTGAGAATAACGGGTAAAATAGTTAAGCTACACTCTTTGGAGTGGATGGAGTGATCGTTTTTAATGAGCGTGGGGTCTTTGTGTGGCGCCCAGGTCGGGCGGTGGGTCGGTGGCGGTCCCGCATCCACGACTGTCGGGGCGAGAAGAGGTGATGCACAGTTAAGACACGGAGCAGGCGAACGCCAGATTTGTAGAATCCCTGGTTGTCCGCTGGGCTTCGAGGAGCGAGGAAAGGAGGCGTCAATAACAAGGTCAGAGGTCGGCGGTTTAAATGCGGGGCGGGGGGGGGCTGGGAGGTTGGGCCTCGCCTCCCTCCAGCCAATCAGAGCGCAGCACGGCGCCGTTAACGCGCCGATGTTTTTTTTTTTTTTTGCAACCAGGGATTTTACAAAGGCGAAGGCGAGGCTGGAAGAGAAGTCCGGGAAGCGAGATGGAAAAGGCGAGCGAGTCCTCGGCGCTCGCTCCCCAGGCGCCGCTCGGCTCCGCGGCTGCCGGAAGTGGGGGGGACAAGGTCCTCGCCGGGACCGTCAACAATTAATAATTCATGCGCCTCGCTTTCGCCCGAATCACGGCGATCCCGCCGGGTTATTTATTTATTCTTTTAGGATCCAGAAAACACAAAAAACAAACAAAATAAAAAATACCAAGAGAAGCAACAGCGATTAAAAACAAAAGAACAGTGATCAAAGGCTGGTCACGTGACCTCAGGGATCAAAGGCGTAAGCGCACACACTCACCTCCCTGCTCGTCCAGCATGACCAGAGTCCTGATGCCAGCATCTTTGCTCTGACGGCGGAAGAGAAGCAGAGACAGACATCAGGGGGGGGGTCGGGTGAGCGAGCCCCCCCGCGGAGCAGAGAGACCCCCTCGCGTCTGCTCTTTGATGGCTTTGATGTTTCTCCGCGGGGCCGAAAAGAGGATCGAGATCAAAGCAACTCAAGTTATTTTCGCGCTAGGCCAACGTCTGCCGCAGGTTTGGAGGCGCCGCGCGTCGTTTTGCGACGGGGACGTCTCGAGCCCCGAGGGAGCGAGCGGATGCGCGGAATCGGCTCCCGGGCGGTCCAAGGCGAGGACGCCGGCGGCGGAGGATCCCTCGAACCGCCAGCACGCTGAAGCGATTAGCCAGCTGCTCCTCACGTCTTTGGCAGGAAGTAGATCCCGGAGCGTCGGGAGCGTCGGGAGCGCCCCCTCCCCCCCATGCAGCAGTTTTTCGGGAACGCCATATCGATGTTTGGGCGAAGCCGCGTCGCGTAAATGATTCATCCGTCCCCGAGGGAACAAATGATCCCGCCCCCCCCGTCCCACCTTCTTCTTCTTTTTAATATTAACGAGGTTTTGATGAGACTCTGCCCCCCCGACGACCCCAAGTTTAAAATGCGACGGCGCCTTACCTCCTCCACCAGCTGCAGCATGCGGCGAGTGCTCTCCAGCGACTGTGGGGGGGAGAGGGAGAGAGAGAGAGAGAGAGAGAGAGAGAGAGAGAGAGGAGAGAGAGAGAGTGTTAATCTCTGGTTTGTTAGGTCAAGTCAGCCGTGCCTCCGAACCGATCGCTCTCACCGAACGATCGATACCTCGCGTCCATCGACCCCCCCCCCCCCCCCACCGAACGATTTGTTGCGCTTGCTTACGGGTTGTCGGGATTTCCCGCGTTTCTCCCGCCTCGGCCCCGCCCACCTCGTTATCCCGCCTCCCTCTCGGAC
This sequence comes from Lagocephalus sceleratus, assembly GCA_911728415.1. Classification (NCBI taxonomy): domain Eukaryota; kingdom Metazoa; phylum Chordata; class Actinopteri; order Tetraodontiformes; family Tetraodontidae; genus Lagocephalus; species Lagocephalus sceleratus. The sequence goes on along the minus strand of CAJVRN010000238.1, from coordinate 1,563,481 downwards.
GTTTCGCCGACTCTCGGCGCGATCCGTGGTCTAAGATGGAGGCAGCGGGCGGCCCACGCCGGTCCCAGCTCGACCGGCGTCTCCGCCGCCATTTCGTGTCCGTGCGCGTTCCTGTGTGTGTGTGTGTGTGTGTGTGTGTGTGTGTTTAATATTCAGCTCAGCTGTGAGCGTGAGTCACATGCGATGGGGGGGGGTGGGGGCTCATGCAGAAGCCCACACGCCGCTCCGCTGACTCAGAGATAAACGCCGCGTCCACGCCGCCGCGGACAAAAGGGCCTCGCCGAAGGTCGAAGGTCGGCCTCAAGGTCGCGCGCGGGTCCCCGTCGCCCTCACCTCGTCGGCCAGCTGGTCGGCCCGCTGCTGCATGTCCGACAGCTCGTTGCGCATGTCCGCGTCGTCTGCCATCGCTGCGAGATGCGGGGGGGCGGAGACTGTCTCCGGCAGGCGAGAGGAGGTCCGGGCGGGAACGTCGGGAGAGCTGCGGGGAGGAGGAAGAAAAGACATCTGAGTCCACACACACACACACACACACACACACACAGTCGAGGCGATCCGGAACCAGAATCTGACAGAGCGCTTCACCTGGAGATCTACGGGATTATCAGAGATTAGAGTGGCGGTGGCGGTGGCGCGCTTCCCGTTCCCGCCGCGGTTCAGAGGCATCCATCATCCCGCCGACCGCCTGTCAAGACGCCCTTGAGCAAGGTGAACGCGGCGCGCTCGCCCCACGCCCCAGGTGGCGCCCGCGGGTCCGGAACGGAAAACGCGGTCCCGGATTACCGCGGTCACGACGGGGGCAGGACCCAGACTGGGATTAAGGAATCCGACGCGTGTTTGTTGGGAGCCCGACGTTCCTGGCGGATCGGATTAGCCACCGGGGGGCTCCGACAACCTGTTCGGATCGGGGGGCGGACGTCCCCCGACGAAGTCGCCCGTCTCCTGTCAGGCCGCCGCCGCCGCAGATTAGCGTCCACGTTACATCTTTAAACCGCTCCGGGTACGTAATTCCCTAATCCTGGAGCGGTGGGAGCCGTCGGCGCCCGAGGTGAGAGCAACGACGGGCGCGGACGCCCTGAATCGCCCTCCGCGCGGCGTCGGCCTGGGAGCATCGCGTGCGTATCGGGAAGGGCCACACTGGGCTGGTTGCCACGGAAACGCGCCATCCCCGTCGTCGCCGAGCAGCCGAGGGAGGAGCTCCGGATCACGCGGTCGGGCTGAGGCGCCTCCGGTTGACGAAAACGACGCGGGACAGATGGCGCCGAACCCACCTGGGCCCCCCCCCCCTCCTGGTTGGCGTCTGCGACATCTGCCCGCCGAGGGCGAAGACGCCGCGCCAACGAGCCCGACCCACGAAAGCCGCTCCGATTCGCGCTTAACCCGTTTATTCGTCACGTGAAGTTCCTTACGGCGACTCGAGGAGGAAGGCACGAAATCGTAAAGGATGACCTCACGTCAACCGACGCTTTATTGTTTGGGCCACGCCGTGTTTACGTTAAATTCAGGGCGGTAACCGTGGCAACGGGCCAAAAGCCTTTGTGTTGCTACGAGCGTCTCATCGAAGGTTACGAGAACAGGAAATGGTCCAACAGGCTTGGTTTAGCGTACTTAAGAGTCCTCATGAAGGCATTAAAAGCTCTGATGCACACACACACACACACACACACACAAAACACACACACACACAAAACACACACACACACACACAAAACACACACACACACACACAAAACACACACACACGCGCACACTTCATTACGTGTGTGTTGACTGAGGAGTGTGGCGTGCTGATTAGGGACGTGGTCCGACGCACAGCGCGGAGATTTATGGCGTGGAGTCGAGCGCCGCGAACGGAACCCAACATCCCCCGAACTCGCTCGGACCGGCCGTCGCCATGGAAACAACAGGGAGGCGTCAAGACACCCTCGCAAACTTCCCTGGCGGGCTCCGCCCCACAGGTTCGCCCCGGATGAGATCACGTCCGCAGGTGACTGCTTTAGGCCCCTCCCCCCCCCTCCCCTTCCTGGTCTGCCATCTCGTGCGTTTCCCAGGTTTTTTTTTTATTCCCTTTGTTCTCCTCCTGGAACTCCGCCAGGCGACGCGTCCGCGACGCCGCTGCCACGGCAACCTCAAGGTCGCTTTCAAGCGTGCGGCCGAAGGGCGGGTTCCCGAGAACCGGACCGTAAATAAACCAGCGTTATCGCTCGCTGCAGGCGCCGCAGATCAAGGGGGGGGCTTCCCTGTTGTTCCGCCCTCTTTTCTTTGAAGATGAAAGGACCTAACAGAGGCAAGGGCCTCTACACCTGAGGCTCCGCCCCCCTGCTTCTCATTGGTTACTGACCCCGGAGGTGAAGACCGTAACACGGGCATCGCGACGGCCCGCGCGGGCTCCTCCCACGCGCCTGTGCGCGCCTTTCGGGGACGGCGAGAGAGAGCGCCATGACCGGTGGGTAGGTGAGGAGGCCGCGGACCGCGTCACGCGCGCGGAACGTCAACGCGCTCCCGGGATCCCGCCGGGCACGTCAGGCCGCTCGCGAGTAAATCGTGCAGGACGTGAGCTGTCTCCGCCTCCGGGCGGGGGCGGAACCTCGCTGTGAAGGATGCGCAGCAGGGATTAAACAGCTGGAACGCCGCCGCCGCCTCGGGCGCCGCGTTTGACTCGCCTCCCATCGTTTAGCCGTAAACCGCCATCCGGAAGTCAGTTAATCCCATCCCGGAGTTAAAATGAGGGATGGCGTCATCGATCCGGGGGGGGGGGAGTCGCTCGCTCGGCATTCCGGTCACGTAGGCCCTCTGTTGCAGTCCGCTCCCCCCTTCCCCCCCCACGGGGGTCACGCGGCGCCCCGCTCGCTCACAGATGTCGTGCGGTGGTTTACCGCCGCTCTCCCGAAGAACGGGGCGACGCTCGAGACTCCCGTTTGACACGAGGAGACCCCCGAAGCGACCACCAGGGGGCGCTTCTGCCAACGGGCGCAAAAACAGCTGGAAAACCCGGTGAGACGTCTCGATGCGCGGGGGCGTGGAGACGCGCCGGCTTCGCTCCTCCACGCCGTCGCCGCGGATAAAGGTCGTGGTCATGTGACGCTTCATCGGGGTGAGTCAAAAGCGTGGGGGGGGGGGGGGGGCACGCCGGCCCGCCGCGTCAGTCTGAGCGTTCCTGACGCTTCACGCCATCAAGTTACGTCATCATAAAAACAGCGGGAACACGAGACGGGACCTCCCCGATCGGCGTAGGCGCTCGGTTGCGGTCGGTCTCCATGGCAACGGGGGGTGGGAAAAGGGGGTGGGGAGGGGGGGGCGACGTCGTGAGAATCCCAACGTTTTGGCCGGGTGGTCGTGACGGAGCCGCGCAGACGTTCCAGCTCCCGCAGCAGCGCGCCGGGCTCCGCCCACAAGCCCGGAGACGGAGAGGAGAGAAGCGATCGATGCCGGCCCGACCGCACGAAAACCGTCCTCCACGTCTAAATTTAGAGTTCCGCAAAGGCTCCGGGAACGCCGAGTCCGGAACAGGGGAGCGGAGGGACGGAAGGCCTCGGGCGTGGACGTTCGTGGGGGGCGTTAATCCTCCTCCGGACCCGCGCGTCTCGGATCAAACCCGAACGCCTCGGCCTCGCCGGAGAGACGCGGGACTCTCGGCGCCGCGGCCTCTGAGGCGGCCATTTTGTCTGTTGTTCAGCGGCTTCGGCGAGGTCGTCCCGAGGGAGGCCGCGCGGACCGTACAACCCTTCGCTTAATCCGGAGACAGAAAGGAACCTAAGGCGGGAGGACGTGTGTGTGCGTGTGTGTGAGTGTGTGTGAGTGTGTGTGTGTATGCTTGTGTGTATGCGTGTGTGCGCGTATGCGTGTGTGTGCATGTGTGCGTGCGTGTGTGTGCGTGTGTGTGTGTATGCTTGTGTGTGTATGCGTGTGTTTGTGTGTGTGCGTGTTTGTGTGTGTGTGTATGTGTGTGTGTGCGTGTGTGTGCATGTGTGTGTGTGTGCGTGTGTGTGTGTGCGTGTGTGTGTATGCGTGTGTGTGTGTGCATGTGTGTGTGCATGTGTGTGTATGCGTGTGTGTGTGTGCATGTGTGTGTGTGTTCGTGTGTGTGTGTGCATGTGTGTGTGTGTTCGTGTGTGTGTGCGTGTGCATGCACGTGTGTGTATGCGTGTGTGCGTGCATGTGTGTGTGTGTGTGTGAGGGAGGCGTGCGGCGGCGTTGAGGGATTATCTGAGGTGAGCGGTCGGAGGAGCCTTTCAGACGTTAGAACACGAACACGTCTGAGGCTCTAATCCGACGCTTTGAGGCCGCGTCCGCCCCCCCAGAACAACGAGGAGGGTGTTTCTGGGAAACGCTGTGACTCACAGTTTCATGAAGGGGGGGGGCGTTCTCACATGCCTGACCCCCCCCCCTCGCTCTGCAGTCCACACGATGCAACGCGCTCAACGTGAAGTGTTGTCGCCGTCGAGACAAGAGGAGCTCGGGGCTGCAGGGCCGCGCTGAAGCCTTCTGTGGCCCTGCTCCTTTGGGGGGGGGCAGGGGGGCCGTGGGGGGGCTTTAATCTGGTGAACCTGGGCATCAATGTGCCAGCTAATCTGTGTTAATCCAAGTTAATCATCTGGAACGATCAAACGGTTCCACAAGAAGTGAAGATGGAGCGAAGGGGCTTTTCTTGAGGGGGGGGGGGCGTTGATGGGGGAGGGGGGGGGCAGCCCTGACGTATCCTGATGTGACAGGAAGCTCGCAGGTGAATCAGGTGATGGGGGGGGGGGCTCACGGACGTGATATAATCCGGGTCAGAGGACCGGCAGGGCTCCCACCTCATCTGCCGCATGGTCACGCACCACGTGACCGACCGTCACGACGCCTCCCGCAGAACATGGAGGTGAGTGCGCAGCGCGCGAGCCCGACCCCCCCCACACCCCCCACACCCCCCCCGGGGGGGCGCACCTGCGCACGTGGCGGGCGACCGAGCGGGCTCATTGACAGTCGGGATGAATGAGATGAAGGGTGAGGAAGAGGAGGGGGGAGTGTCATAGTGCGGGTTTCTGCCCCCCCCCACACACCCCCTCCCACCCCCCCACAACCCCCCCCTCACCTTCAACCCTCCATCGTGTCGTTTCCGTCGTTTTCATTTGAGTCACGCAAAGACGCTGCGTATAAAAATAAATAAAAGGAAGCGACGCATCCAGGACCCCCCCCTCCACCAACACCCCCCTCCTGTTTATACCCCCACCCTCCTCCCACCTCCTCCCTCCATGGCGCAGTTTCCCACACGAACCTCCACCATCCGGACCCCCCCCGTCCAAAACCCCCCCTCGCTTGTTGTTCTCATCCCGGGTGTGCGTCAGACCCGACGCGGCGGAATTCTGCGCGTAAAAGCACCCCCCAAACCCCCCCTCCAAATCCCCCCCACCCCGGCGAAATGCGGCGACACCTCCCGAGCCTCACTGCGGCGTCGGAGCGTCGTGAGCTCGGGCTGTTCCGGCTCCGGCCCCCCCCCGCTATCCATGGTGCTGATGCGCCGGAAAACCGCAAAAAAACCCGCAAAAAAACGCGAAAAACCCCCAAAAATCCGCATCGACTTGGCGCAAACGCGCCTTTACCCCCCAGGACCCGCAGGAGGTCACGCACCCCCCCTCCGTAAAAACGACATTTATCCTCCAGAACCGAGCCCAGCGGGTATCGGGGCGCGAAAGCCGAGATCAAAGGCGAGATCAAAGGGAGATGAAAGGCGCTTACCTGCGTCCGCGCGAGGGAGCGTCGGGTCTGGGCACGTCTGCAGCCGCCGTCCGTGTCTGCCCGCGATGCTGCAAAGGCACTGCGCGTCGGCTCCGTCCTCCCGTCGGCTTCTTCAATGGGAGGGGGAGGAGGAGGGGGAGGGGGGAGGAGGAAGAGGGGGGAGGAGGAAGAGGGGGGAGGAGGAGGAAGATGAGGGGGGGCAGTGCAGCTCCTCGACAAAGATGGCGGACGCGTCGAACGTCAGCAGCCGCTTTTAATAGATATCTGTCAACATGGGGGGGGTGAGGGGGGTGAGGGGGGGGTCAACATGGAAGGTTATTCCTTTGATCACGTGGGGGACCCCGTTTAATCACCCTGGGTGTACTGGGCAGACTGGGAGCCCCCCCCGCCCACAGAGCCTGAAGTGTTATTATCAGGACATAAAGGACACGTTTAGATGAGAGTACAGCGTCAGCATCAGCCTCTGTCCCAGTATAACCAGTCTATTACCCTCTCTGTCCCAGTATAACCAGTTATTAACCCTCTCTGTCCCAGTATAACCAGTTATTAACCCTCTCTGTCCCAGTATAACTAGTTATTAACCCTCTCTGTCCCAGTATAACCAGTTATTAACCCTCTCTGTCCCAGTATAACCAGTTATTAACCCTCTCTGTCCCAGTATAACCAGTTATTAACCCTCTCTGTCCCAGTATAACTAGTTATTAACCCTCTCTGTCCCAGTATAACCAGTTATTAACCCTCACTGTCCCAGTATAACCAGTTATTTACCCTCTCTGTCCCAGTATAACCAGTTATTAACCCCCTCTGTCCCAGTATAACCAGTCTATTACCCTCACTGTCCCAGTATAACCAGTCATGGACCCTCTCATGTGTTCATGTGTTCACGTACAGAAGAGCATGACGTGTTGATGTTCAGGTCACCTGAGACCGTTCAGAGACAAACTCCATCAGACTGATGCTGAACGGTCCACAGCATCATCATCATCCTCACCATCACCATCACCATCATCGTCATCATCATCATCACCATCACCATCATCGTCATCATCACCATCACCATCATCATCACCATCACCATCATCATCATCACCATCATCATCATCATCATCACATCATCATCACCACCATCATCATCATCACCATCATCATCATCATCACCATCATCATCACCATCATCACATCACCATCACCATCATCATCATCATCATCACCATCATCATCATCATCATCACCATCACCATCATCATCATCACCATCACTCATCATCATCATCATCATCACCATCACCATCACCATCACCATCATCACCATCATCATCATCATCATCATCACATCATCATCACCATCATCATCATCATCATCATCATCATCATCACCATCATCATCACCATCATCATCATCATCACCATCATCATCACCATCATCATCATCATCACCATCATCATCATCATCATCATCACCATCATCACCATCATCATCACCATCATCATCATCACCATCATCACTATCACCATCATCATCATCCCCATCATCATCACCATCATCACCATCACCATCATCATCATCATCACCATCATCATCATCACCATCATCATCATCACCATCATCATCATCACCATCATCATCATCATCACCATCATCATCACCATCATCATCATCACCATCATCATCATCACCATCATCATCACCATCATCATCATCATCATCATCATCACCACCATCATCATCACCACCATCATCATCATCACCATCATCATCATCATCACCATCATCATCACCATCATCATCATCACCATCATCATCATCACCATCATCATCATCATCATCATCATCATCATCATCATCATCATCATCACCATCATCATCATCATCATCATCATCACCATCATCATCACCATCATCACCATCATCATCATCACCATCATCATCATCACCATCACCATCACCATCATCATCACCATCATCATCGACGGCGGGGGTGAAGGTGGTGGTGGCAGCGTGGGAATGCTCCTCCCTCCCTCCCTCACCCCCATCACCCCCCCCCCCCATCTCCCTGGCACTGTAACAAATCCACGTTCAGCAGCTCTGAAGTGGACCTGTCTGCTAAATTAATGATCGTGATAACCGTGCATGAAAAATCCATTCGCAGAGGAGAGCCAGAGGAGAAGGAACCTGCCTGGGGGGGGGATGGGGGGGGCGCTCCAATCTACAGGTCTCCTGTCTGTTTGATCGGTGCTACGGCGCTACGACGAGCCTGACGGAGGTCGTGAATTATCCTGGATTTGTCTGGAGAACAGTTGGACTTAATCAAAAAAGGGGCTGAAAACTGAGGTCCGCGGGCCCAAAAGGGTCACCAAGTCAAATCTGGGGGTCCAGAAGGATCACTGAATCAGTGAGTGTTTTGATGAACTTTACGAACGAGCTAACGAAGATCAGCGTCAGCCTTTGATCCCGGGATCGCTTGGCGGCCCTCGGGCTTCACGTAGCGAACAGGCGGACCGGTTCCGGACGAGCGGGTCGCATGTGGCGAGGCTGCGGTGCAGGGGCCAGCGTGGGGGGGAGGTGGGGGGTCTCGGGGATGCTACAGCTCTGGCGCACGCAGGGGAAACTGCGTGTGGATCCCGGCTGCAGTGACGCAGCAAATTCATCAGGAAAAAGGGGTTCTTTGATCCCGAGGACTCCAGTCTTTGGTGTCAGATAGGCTATCGCGGCTAAGCGCTGGAAACATCGTCTTATCTGCCTCGTCTCCGTCCCCGGGGGAACAGCTGCAGACTGTAAACATCAGATTATTAATGCAGAACGGGGAGAAACGACGGAGAGAACAAAGCATTTCTGCACTTTCTTTCTTTGATCCATTATGGCGCGCTGCATTTTTCACAGGGATTAAAGGGAATGACTAACTTTTCAGAAAGCTTTGAAGTCGGCGTTTGCCAGCAGGGCGCAGCGTCGGGGGAGCCGGGCTCCTCGTCTCCCGGTCAGGGAGCTAAACGCAGCGAGCGGAGGAGAGGATTAGCCGCGAAATTATCGACCGCGGCTCGACGAGCGCTAAACTCCGACTGCTAATTAAACTTCGTCAGAAGGTGAGGAGGGGGGAGGGGGAGAGGGGGGGGGGAGAGGGGGAGGGGGCGGAGCTAAGGCGCAAAACAAACAGGCTGCACCGGCCTGGAAATAGGACGAGGCGCTAAAGGATGAAACCACCAGAGAGACGGGAGAGAAGCGAGGGAGAAGGAGGGCAGGACGGGACGGGAGGACAGGCGGGCTGCTGTGGGGGAGGTGCGGCGGCCTCGCCGTGACTCAGCACTAAAATCCGCCGTCTACAAATACCGCCCTGAGTCACCGCGGCCAACGGAGCCGGAGCGCGAAAGAACGCCAGAGCGCGTGGGGAGAGGGGGAGAGAGAGAGAGAGAGAGAGAGAGAGAGAGAGAGAGAGAGAGAGAGAGAGAGAGAGAGAGAGAGAGAGAGAGAGAGAGAGAGAGAGAGAGAGAGAGAGAGAGGGAGAGAGAGAGAGAGAGAGAGAGAAGAGGATCCGCGTCCTCGGAGGCACGCGAGCCCGGACGGGAGGCCCCCCCCCCCAAAAAAAAACAGGCCCCGCCCACTCCAGGGAGATCAAAGGCCGCCCACTCCAGGGAGATCAAAGACTACATCACCTTCGAACACGAGAACGAGCATCACACCGCAGCCGCGGTGGAGTAACGCCGCTCCTCCATCTCGAGGGGGGTCCTCCAGATTCGCTCTCAGCTTGTTCGACTCGTACCCCCCCCCCCCTCGGGAAGTGGCTTTCAATCTGATAATTGACGTATTGATAAGGTGGGAGTGGGTGGTGACATTGATAAGCGAAGAACTGGAGCTCTTGAGTCTGGTGATGGGGTGGGGGGGGGCGTGATGGGGGGGGGGTGCTCATCACCCGCGGCCCCCGCGTCTTCCCTCACGCCTTATTTGCCGTTTTTCGTTTTCCGTTCTGGTTTCTGTTTACCCCCGAAAAAAGAGGAGCGCGGGCCAAATTTAGAGCACATGATGCAACATAAGGTTACGCAACTCGGCCGGCGTTCGAACAAAACGGGGGGGGGGGGAACGCGAACGGACCTCGGTGGCGGCGTGGCGGCGGCGAAGGGGGGGCCGGCGTAATGTAGCGAGGGTAATGGCGGCGAGATCGGGAAGGAGACAAACGGAAGTCGGGAGGATGCGCTGGCCCGGAAGCTGACATCCCTCCTGGCGACGGCAGGAAGTGAACCCAAGACGTGTGTGTGTTCGCCAGCGTCTCACACACACACACACACACACACACACACACACACACACACACACACACACACACCAGCAACAGCAGCAGCAGCAGCAGCGCGAATGTGGGAAATCTGGCGTTTCCTGGATCTGGAGGTAACGGCGGCGCAGGGTGAGGGCCCAGGAGGGGTCAGAGGTCAAAGGCAGGTGGGCGGAGCCAACAGGTCTGAGGGATAAAAGGGCAGGACCCGGAAAGGAGCAGATCAAAGAAATCAAAGCAGGTGACAGCAGACTGGAGAACAACATCAGACGCATCATGAGAAAGGAGGGGACGCTGAGGGCAAAGGTGCACTTTATCAGATAAAATACACACACACACACACACACACACACACACACACAGTCATCACGCAGCTCCTGGGGTCCCGGTCCCCCCCTCCCCCCTGGATGTAACTCAGCTCTGGGGTACACATCAACACTCCTCCCCCATCTCCCCTTTAATCTCGCTCTCCTGGCTCCCGCCTCACCCCCCCCCTCCCTCACCCCCCCCCTCCCTCACCCCCCCCTCCCTCACCCCCCACACCCCCCCCCTCTGTCATCACCCTTTCATCTTCTTCCCATCTCCGTCTGTTCATGCTCCGCTTTCATTTAGGTGTGTTCTCGGCGGTCTGTAGGTGCGCACGTGTGTGTGTGTGTGTGTGACCAGAACCACCAGCATTACAGTGGTGTGTGTGTGTGTGTGTGTGACCAGAACCACCAGCCAGGGGGGGGACCAAACCACCACATTACAGTGGTGTGTGTGTGTGTGACCAGAACCACCAGCATTACAGTGGTGTGTGTGTGTGTGTGACCAGAACCACCAGCATTACAGTGGTGTGTGTGTGTGTGTGTGACCAGAACCACCAGCATTACAGTGGTGTGTGTGTGTGTGTGTGTGACCAGAACCACCAGCATTACAGTGGTGTGTGTGTGTGTGTGTGTGTGTGACCAGAACCACCAGCATTACAGTGGTGTGTGTGTGTGTGTGTGTGTTTAGCAGCCACTAACACTGCGATGTGCATGCAAATGGTTTGCCTCAGCAGATCGAAAGCTAGATTAGCTCCCAGTGTCTTGCACCTGCCTGTTGCTATGGAAACTGGGTATCCTCTGTGCGTCACCTGTGCCCATGTTTGGTCTGGTTTCCTGCTCCCGTTTTTCACTGTCATCATCATCGCTCTCTCTCCTGATAACTTTTTGCCCGTCTCACTTTTGCCCTCTCCCTGTACTACAAATCACTCTCTTCCCTCGGAGACACACACACACACACACACACACACACACACACACACACAGTGACTGAGAGAGAGAGAGAGCTTGTTGTTGCAGACAGGTGATAACTGTCTGTTGACCAAACAGTGAAGTGTGTTCAGCTCCACCCTTCAGACTTTAAGCCCCCACATCTCACCTGTGTCACCTGACCTTCACCTGTGTCACCTGCTCTTCACCTGTCACCTGCCCTTCACCTGTGTCACCTGTGTCCCCCGACCTTCACCTGTGTCAGCTTTTCTTCACCTGTGTCCCCCGACCTTCACCTGTGTCACCTGTGTCACACTCAAACGGTCCACATGCTGATGCAGCAAAATCCAGTTGAGAGCGGTGAGGCGGTCTGGACTGGAGCTGGTTTTGGACAGTGCTGGGTTTCTTTGGGGGGGGGGGTGTTGGGGGTGGGGGGGGTACTGCGGAGAACCAACCCCGACCACGCGGAGCCTCCCCCGACTACCCTGACTCCTCTCCACATCGATCCAGGGGTGCAGCAGCTGCATAACAATTCTCACTTTCAGCCTCTGCAGTACCTGCTCAGCCCCGGAAAACACCCGACACACACACACACACACACACACACACACACACACACACACACACACACACACACACACACACACACACACACACAGATATAGATGGACAGACAGACACACACGTACAGATATATACAGACAGACACAGACACAGACACACACATACACAGATATAGACAGACACACACACACAGATATAGACACACACTCTCTCTCTCACACACAAACACACACACAGATATAGACAGACACACACACAGATATATATAGACACACACAGATATAAACACACACTCTCTCATACACACAAACACAGATATACAGACAGACAGACAGACACACACAGACACACACACACCATACTCACAGATATAGAGAGACATACACATACACACTCACTCACACACACGCACACAGACATACACACACAGATATAGACGGACAGACAGACACACAGACTCAGACATACACTCATATACAGACACACACACACACACACACACACACACACAAAGAGCTGTGCTCGTTATTTTCTCGTTGTGAAAGTGATTAATGGTCAAAAACAGAAACGACATCGTCGGTAACAACGAGTGAAGCGGGCCTTCGACCCCTCGTCGCCATGGTTACCAACCCAGCACCTCGACAAGGTCAGCGTCAGTAACCTGCGGCCTCGCCGGGGGCGGAGTCTGCCGCACTCACCTGCAGCTCCACTACACCTGAGCCCCCACGAGAGGGGGGGGGGTCGGCAGGTCGGTCCACGTTCACGAGAGAGGACGAGTTTGGATGAAACGACCTTCAGGTGTGTGAGAGAGGATGACCACCAGGAGGCTTTGATCAAGAGTGTGTGTGTGTGAGGGGGGTGAGTGAGTGTGTGCGTGAGTGTGAGGGGGGGTGGGTGAGTGTGTGTGTGAGTGTGTGTGTGTGAGGGGGGGGTGGGTGAGTGTGTGTGTGAGTGTGTGTGTGAGAGAGGGGGGGGAGGGAGGGAGAGAGAGGGAGAGGGAGGGACAGAGGGGGGAGAGAGAGAGAAATGGAGAGAGAGAGGGAGGGAGAGAGAGGGAGTGAGGGGGAGAGGGGGAGAAAGAGAGGGAGGGAGAGAGAGGGAGAGAGAGAGAGAGGGAGGGAGTGAGAGAGAGAGAGAGAGAGCATTTCTTTGTACATGACTGAAGGTGGTCCAGATGGAGCTCAATCAAAGCTGAACATGTAACAACAACGTGTCCATGATGCAACCTCCCAGTCCCTCCCAGTAGGTCCCAGTCCCTCCCAGTAGGTCCCAGTAGGTCCCAGTGGGCCCTGGTGACCCTGGAGGTCACGGCGCTGAGGAGGCTCCCTCATTAGACCTTCATTAATGCTCAACAGGGCCGACCTGCGTCGGGAAAACAGCGCGGTGGTTCTGAGGGCCCCGCCCAGTACGAGTGGACCAGTTCTGGACTGGGCCGTCATCTGCTGCAGCCCAGTACGCTCCGGCTCAAACCAGTCCTCTCCTCTGGGGCTTCACCGGACCCCCTCTCTCTCTCTCTCTCTCTCTCTCTCTCCCTCTCTCTCTCTCCCTCTCTCTCTCTGTCCCCCTCTCTCTCTCTCTCTCTCTCCCCCTCTCTCTCTCTCTCTCCCCCAGTGGGTCACCAGTTCATGAGCTCCTCAAACTGGTGACCCACCAGCCTCTCTGATCTGCCCCCGAATTCAAATCGATACTCTGACCGTAAAAGTATCAGACCTGCAGTGAAGTACAGTCAGGAGGGAATCTGAGCCCTGCACACACACACACACACACACACACACAGACGCACAAACACTGACGCACAAACATTGACGCACACACACATAGACATGCACACAGACGCACACACTTTGTCTCTTCAGATCACAAATGGATTTTCAAACGACACTTGTTTGGTCCAAAGTCGTTTCATTTGTGGTTTCCCGTCCTCAAGCTGTCGTTTGTTCTTTAATCGGTGACCTTCGTCACGCCGCCAGGTCTGGAGCCCCCAGGGACTTCTGATTGGCTGTCAGAGGGCTAAGCCCCGCCCCCTCCCCCAGTAGAGGCTGTGATAGTGATCAATGCAGATTCAACACAAAGATGGACCTGTTTGATTGATAAGAGGCCCACTCTTCCTCCTCCTCCTCTTCCTCCTCCTCTTCCTCCTCCTCCTCTTCCTCCTCCTCCTCCTCTTCCTCCTCCTCCTCTTCCTCCTCCTCCTCCTCCTCCTCTTCCTCTTCCTCCTCCTCTTCCTCCTCCTCCTCCTCCTCCTCCTCCTCTTCCTCTTCCTCCTCCTCTTCCTCCTCCTCTTCCTCCTCCTCTTCCTCCTCCTCTTCCTCCTCTTCCTCCTCCTCCTCCTCCTCCTCCTCTTCCTCCTCCTCCTCCTCCTCTCTGCAGCCCGTCCTATTCACACACTGATCAGGGTGAAGGTCAGCGTCCAGGTCAGCTGGACCCTGAATCACCTGCAGACACCGAAAACGGGCGAAGAGTCGCCGAGAAAAACGGCGAGAAGGCATCGCGTCACACACATCAACAAAGGTGTTGGTGCAGATTTCAGAGCTGATGGATGGTGTGTGTGTACGTATGTGTACGCGTGTGCATGTGTGTGCATGTGTGTGTGCATGTGTATGTGGTGTGTGTGTGTGGTGTGTGTGTGTGGTGAGTGTGTTACTTTGGGATGTGAAGAGTCAGAGTGCTGAGTAAGCTGCTGGACGAGCGCTGAGAGACTGCAGCACTGCTGGCAACACACACACAAACACACACACAAACAAACACAAACACACACTCAGACTGATAAACTGTGTGTGTGTGTGTGTGTCATGTGTACATCTCCATCACCAGAGGTGCGTTGTTGACATCACATTTTCCAGCTGTGTGTGTGTGTGTGTGTGTGTGTGCTCTATTAATTAAACATTCCTGATGTTTCTCCTGTAACGATGAAAACGGACGTCCCTGAAGTGACCGTCCACAAATGTGTGTCACACACCGTTAATTAAGGCTTAATTAAGGTTAATAACCTTTAGTTATGTAATGCCGATTGCTATTATGCAATTATCTCGCGCGGCTTGAGGGGCTGCGCTCCGACCGATGGAGGAGAGGCGATTAAAACAACCTTTTATCGGGTTAGTGCTGATGAAAGCGGCTGAAAGCGCGGCTGCCGAGTGAAACACGCGTTCGTGTGTGTGTGTGTGCGAGTGTGTGTGTGTGTGAAATGCTCCACATGCTGCATGTAACAGAGGAGCAGCAGATACTGCAGGACCTTGTAAGAGCGAGCCCACGCCCTGACACACACACACTCACACATACTCACACACACTCTCTCTCACACACACACTCACACACACACACACACACACACAGGCAGTAATCAGAGGCAGCAGCCTTGTTTACTCCGTCCAACCTGGGTACCACTTATGGTGCTAGAAAAGCCCTCATCTCCCCCGCCCCCCCCACGCCCGTTCTCTCCTCCCCGTCCTGTCCGTTTGTGCGTCCTGACATGTGTGCGCTGCTCTCTTATCACTCTCATCCATTGCCTTGTCATCGGCAGCGCTGTCTCTATGTATATTTAAACAATCCAGGCGGTATCACCAAGCTCCGCGCCCCCGCCCCCCCCCTCTATTATATTATATAACCGCGTCCCCGCGGACCTCCAGGACACTGCAATCTAATTTTATCCGCCGATGGTGCTGATAGCAGTGTGCATCCATGCGACAGCTTTTTTTTTTTTTTTAAAGGATGTCTTGTTTTCATTCCTGCGATGGAGCTCGGCTGCAGAAATACGACCCACGCTGACGATCACGGTCCGACACGGGGGCGTGGGGGGGGGGCTCCACTGCAGGCACTGATTTAAACGCCCGCGATGGGTTTGAAATACTTTAAGAGGCTCCGGAGGTTAACGCTGGGATAGTAAATGTGTCGTAGCGCGCTAAAACAAACAAACAGCCTCAGTTATTTTGTTCTTCTGCTCAAAACAAGAAAACAGACTGCGGGTGAATCTGGTCAAACAGCGACGCCCCGTGGCCACACAGCGGAACTACAACAGCAGCAAGACAGCGTGGAAGGTGGAAAAAGAGGAAAATGCATGAAAATAGAAGGGAAAGGATGGAACACTCGATGGAAAGAGATAACTAAACAGATAAAAATGATCGTTAACAGTCATACTTCTCAACAAATGTTGTTAAGAAATAGGGGTTGAGAGCTGAGTGCATGAAGAAAATAATTAAAAGAGGAAAAAGGGAACATTTTCAACATGTCTAAGATGGAATTACCATTCAGTCAACAGTTCTACAACTATTTTTAGCCTCAAAAAGCAGACTGAACATTGACAAGTTTATTTAATAAGTCTGAACAGCACTGTGGCGTCACTGCGCCACCCAGTGGTGAAATAGAGGAGCTTCTTTTTTTTAAAACAAAATACTATCGCACTAAAAACAAACAAACAAGCTCCACTGGAACATAAATAAGGCAACATAAAAGTCGGCTTTGGAAAACGTCTAATTCAAGATAGAACTGTAAAAATATGCAAACATTTAAATCTTTAGAGGGCAACTTGACCTTCAACCACAACGTCCTAACGTTCATCTATTTGAAAAGGCCTTTTCAGGGCTGTCTCTCTTACGCTCACTCGCCCGTGTGACCCCACGAGACCCCGCCGCTCACATCACCGAACCTGCAACCAGAAGAGAGAGAGGGTCAGTCTCAAGGCCTTTTCTGTGGACCGGCGTCTCCGTCGCGGGACTCACAGTGGCTCGACTTCGAGAACGCCGTCTCTTCTGCGTCGCTGGAGAAGCCGAGGACGCCTTCGCCGCCGCTCCCCTCTCCGCCCTCCCTCTTGTCCGGGCCGCACTCCTGGAACCTGCGCGTCAGAAACCAGATTTAGCCTCCGGCAACGCGTACGCGTGCGTCCCTAAAGGCGGCGTGCCTCAGCTCCTCCGCCGCGTCCTCGTAGAGGGCGTGTCGGGCGTCCACCAGCTGCTTGGCCACGTGGACGCCGTCCGCCAGCATGTCCACCTTCCACTCCGCGTGGGACGCGCGCTCCCTGAAGACCACCCGGATCCTCTTCTGGAACAGGGAGCGCCGGAAGCACGCCGCCGCCTCCTCGCTCCACCGCCCGCCGCGGACGGGCGGGGTCACCCCCGCCAGGACGCAGGGGCGGATCACCTTGGGCAGGTCGCCCACCTCCGGCGGGAGCTGCCTCAGCCGGGCGGCGCCCTCCCGAGGCACGCGCTCATAGAGGCCGTAGTCCAGCAGGTGGAGGACCAGCGCGGCGGCGCCGGCGTGCACCACCTCGGCCCGGCACCACTTCTGCTTGGCGCCGGACCTCAGGAGGCAGCCGCTGCCCGGGAGGAGGTGCGCCTCGGGGAGGGGCGGCGGCGGCGCCGGGAGGGCCCCCAGCACGGCGGACACCTCCTTCAGGACCAGGAGCGAGTCCTCCAGGAGGACGGAGAACTCCGAGGGGTCCTTCGCCGCCGCCGCGAACCCGCGGTAGGCCCGGCCCGCGTCGACGGGGGCGAAGCTCAGCCGCGGCGGCGTCTGAGGCGACGCCCGGGGCATCGGGAACAGCCCGTCCACGACCATCTCCACCCCCCAACGCCCGCCGGCCTCCGAGTAGCGCGCGAATATCAGCCGCACCTCGCCGCCGACCAGCGCCTGGAGGGCCTCCTGCCACGCCCGGCGGGCGGCGGGGGCGGACCCCTCGCCGCCGTTCATCTCGCACAGCACGGCGAGGTCGGGCGTCTCCGCCAGGCGGGCGCAGAGCCGGCGGGCCGACCCCAGCGGGACCTCCTCCAGGGTGCCGTGGTCGGTGAGGAGCACCAGGCAGGTGCGCGCGAGGACGCGCTGGACCCGGGCCCGGTGCCACCGGGGGGCCCCGGGGAGCCGGACCAGGCACCTCAGGCCCCCGCGGACCTCCCCCTCGGGCAGCGGCTCGCACCCGCGCAGGTGCTCGCGCACGCCGCGCTCCACGGCCGACAGCAGGCGGGCGGTCCGCTTCAGCCGCACGTAGAAGGCGCCGTCCCCGGTGACCGACAGCAGGGTGCAGTCCTCCGTGTCTTTGGCCTTAGGAGCCCCCGCGGGACCCCCGGGACCCCCCGGAGACCTTCTGCCCCTCCTCCTCACGCCTGCGGCGCCTCTTCTGTAGCGGCGTGGCGCCCTCCGACAGAAGCAGGCGGCCTTCTTCCGTCTGGGCGCCCGATAGACGGGCGGCGTCGGCGTGGAGCCCCCCCCGTCCACCGCCTCTGCAGCTTCGTCCCCGGCGACCGTCTCGGCCGCGTCGCTCCGTTCGCCGTCTTCTACGGGGGGGTTTTCCGGAGCGCTCTCCCTCCTCCTCGCCAGCTTCGGTCTCGGCAGCAGCGTCGGGCGGGGCGGCGCCCTCAACGATCGCGACGTCCCACCGGGGTCCACGGCGCCGCACGAACTCGACCAGGAGGGGCTTCTCCATGACGGCGGCGGCGAACGAAGCCTCGCTTTCGTAGGCGTCGCCATCGGAGAGGGAGCAGGGAACGCTGAACCGGGGCCGGGAGAGGAACTCTTCCGGCATGCGGAAGACCTCCTCCAACACGGAGGAATTCCCGTAATCCACGAACTCCACCTCCACGCCGCTTCCGCGGCGGCGCTTCACGACCGAGCGGTACAGGGCGCCGTCCTCCTCGTACTCCGCCAGCACGAGGTCGCCGACCCGCAGCGAGGCGGGGCTGGCGCTCTCCAAAGCACCCCTGAGGGCGTCCGAGTTCAGATCCTCGACCAGCTTCAGGATGGCGGGCTCGTCGTCGGCCCGCTGGAGGAAGAACCTGCTCGGGGAGTCCACGTGGGACACGAAGCACGCGGCCCTCGCGCCTTCGCCGACCTCCGTCTCGGGCAAACCGCCCGACCGCGGTCCCTCGGGCGCCTCCGTGCTGGCGGGGGGGGGCGCCGGCGGCTCCCTGGGGGGTTTCTGGTGTCTCGCCGACCCGCTCTTGTTCGCTTTTGGGCGTCTGACGGGCGCTCCGTGACCCCCGTCCTCCTTCACGGGCTTCTTCGGGCGGGGGGCGTGGCCTGGACTCGACCTCGGCGCCCGCGGCTCCCGCCCGTCCGCCTCGCCCGGGGTCCGTCCTCCGAGGGACGGCGGCCCGCGCTCGGTCTCGCTCGCCTCGCCCCGACCCGGCTTGGGCTCGGGCGGGACGCCGAGGACGATCCCCGCCACCTTCTCGTTGACGTCGGCGTCCCCGTCCGACAGCTCCACGTCGAAGGAGCCGTCCGCCGCCTCCCCGACCACGCGCGCCGTCACCTGCCTGTGCAGGACGGCCTCCGACAGCCACCGGCTGGCGGCGGCGCAGGGCTCGCCGGGGGGCACCGAGGCCAGCCTGAACCTCAGCGCCTGCATGGGGGGGTCCAGCAGGTCGGCGCAGTCCGGGGCGATGCGCGCCACGTGGGTCTTCTCCAATATCACGCTGTTCCCGTAATCCACGAAGAACACGGCGAGGTGCAGGGGGGACGGGACGGCGTGCGCCAAGCCCCGGTACCACTGCCCGTCGAAGTATTTGGCCAAGCACGGCCCGCTCGCCGCGGCGCCGGCGCCCTCGCCCTCCCCCCTCCGGGTCTCCTCGGCGATCCTCGCCTCGAGCTTCTCGATGGCGTCGATGTTCCTCTGCAGCTGGCAGCAGATCTCCGCCTGGCTGACCACGTGAGTGACGAACACCTCCTCCGTGCTTCCCGGGCTCAGGCCGAACGAGGAGTAGGCGAAGGACTCCGGGAACTCCGACGCCGCCCGGGGGGCGGAGGGCGCCGCCTCCCTGGCCAGGCCTCGCTCCAGGAGCGCGCTCGCCACGCTCTGCCGGAGCGCGGCGCTGTAGAGGTCGACCACGCTGCAGGGGCCTCTGGCCCCGACCCTCCACTGGGACACCACCACGCACCCGAGGCTGCGCTCGTCGTGGACCAGCTCCTTCAGCAGGCCGCACGCCTCCGGGCCCCACCCCCCGGGGGTCGCGGGGTCGGCCGGCTGCAGCAGCCTGGAGAGGCTGCACCGGAAGGCCTGGCCCTCCAGGAGGAGGAACTCGGGCAGGAGCCCCTGGAGGTGGCGCTCCTCCGCCTGGACCGAGTACCCGTAGTCCACCAGGGCCAGGCTGCAGGCCCTGCCCCGCCTGCCCCTGATCTCCGCCCTGTACCAGCGCTCGTCCCGGGGCGACCGCACCACGCAGCAGGAGTCCTCCGGCCCGAGCGGGACGGCGTGGGCGGAGTAGTAGAGCTGGATGGCGTCCATCATCTCGGCCAGGGCGTGGACTTTGTCGAAGGGCAGGCACCAGAAGTCGGACGGGGAGGTGACGCAGGAGCAGCACACGTCCAGCCGACACCCGGGCCTGATGCTCAGCGACTTGAAGCGGGCCTTCGCCGGTTCGGGCGTCCCCTGCTCGTCGCAGGCGTTCCCCGCCTCCTCGCCCGCGCCCGACCTCTCGGCCCGCCCCGGGGGCGCCGCGTTCCCGTTGGGGGCGCTCCTCAAGAACCTGGCCTGCCCCGAGGCCACCATGAGCTCGGAGACGCTCCGAGCGCCGCCCGGCGCCGCCTCGCGGAGGTCCACGACGAACGCGCTCTTCCTCGTCCTCGCCACGCGGACCCGCAGCCGCTTGTTCGCCACGGCTCTCCTGAAGAACTCGCACATGGTGGTGGTCCAGACGTCCTCCGGCGGCACCACGTCGAGGAGCGAGCAGCAGAAGGCGAACGCCGGCGCGTCGGCGATGGCTCCAGGGATCTTCTTGATCAGGTTGTGGGGGACTTTCTCGATGTTCCCAAAGTCGATGAAGAGGACCTCGTACCCGTGCAGGAGGTGCCCGATGACCAGGGCTCTGTAGAAGTGCAGGTCTTCCTCGTACATGGCGCAGCAGAGCGTCCCCAGCTTGGGACTCACCAGGACGTCTTCGTCCAGCTTCACCTCGCTGAAGTGATCGCACATTCTGGACGTCAGCTCTTCGTACTCGGGGTTGCGCCTCTCCGTCCGGATCCAGAATCTGTCCGGGTTCTGAGCGTACACGACGTAGCCCACGAAGTCCGCTCCGACCTCGGTCCCCTCTATTCCCAGCGTCCTGCTGAAGGTGTCCTGTATGATCGTCTCCAGGTACAGGTAGCTGTTGTGGGACGCCAGGTCTTCCGCCGCCGACTCCGGCGTTACGGATTTGGGAATGGGCTCGGCTCTCTTCACGGCTTTCCCTTCAGCGCTGCGGATCAGGACGGTGTAGAGGTGCTCTTCGTCGTCGAAGTCTCTGACCTCCACTTCCAGGACGCTCCCGAGCAGTCCCGACTTGAGGAAGCCCAGCTGCCGACCCCCGTCCTCCTCGCCCACGTTGCCCAGGGAACACGCGAAGGACATAAAGGGAGCCGAGTCGAAACCGTCCGGCAACCTGCGGACGTCCTCGACTTTGACGGACTCGAAGAACCCGTGGTCGATGAAGAAGACTCGGATTTGGGAATTTTCCGGGAGGAAGGGGAGGAACCCCCGGTGCCACCTCCAGTCTTTGCCCTTCACGCCACAGAGCAGGCCCAGGTTCTCCTGCACGCGCTCGCTCGCCTCCTTCGCCGCGCCCTCGTAGACCGCCGCCAGCTTCCGCGAGATCTCCCGGAGGTCTCCGTCCGAGCTGCGCATCCGGCAGTAGAAGAGCCGGGCGCTCGCCGCCGCCGTCACGCGGACGGCGGCCCGGGCGCCGCCGGGCAGGCGGGGCCCGTGGAAGGAGAGGAGGTCCTTGTAGGCCCGCAGGGCCGAGAGCTTGAGGGGGCGCTCCCCGGCGCCGGCGTTCCCGACCAGCAGGTCGTGCGCCGGCTCCGCGTCCCGCTTCAGCGGGATCTCCGTGAGCGTCTCGACCAGGAACAGGAAGGTGTCCGTGTCGACGTGTCTCCCGAACCCGTGCCGGACGAGCTCGTCGTTGACCTCGGGGATCTCGAGGACGAGGACCTTGTAGGGCAGGAGCGCCTGAGTGTATCCTGTCACGCTCTTCCCGATCAGCTCGGAGAAGTATGCCTCCACGGCGGACGCGGGCGAGGTCCGGGAGATCAGCACGTTGGAGAGGAACCCGCAGACGACCTTGGGGAGGAGGCTGAACAAGTCGGCCGAACAGGCGGAGACCCCGGCGGCGCCGACGCTCAGCACGTTCCCGTAATCGACGAGGAAGACGTCGAGCTGGTCCCCCTTCCGGTTCTGGACCCGGCCTCGGTACCAGTGGGCCGAGGCGGGGTCCTCGACCAGGCAGGGGTCCCCCACGTCCGGGGAGGCCCTGGCCTTGGGCGCCCGCTGTATCTCGCACTGCAGGATGATGTAGTCCAGCTCGCACGTGCTCGGGTGCTTCCCCTGGAAGTGGACCAGGGTCGTGTCGGGGTTCCAGTCCAGGTGGGTCAACCTCAGGTCCACAGGCCACAGGGAGGACGGGCCGGAGCTGAGGAGGGACGGACTTCCGTTACGAGCGCGCCCCTTCGAGACGCGCCATTAGAAAAAAACCTTTACTGTATTTTCCTGACTATAAGGCGCACTTCAAAGCCTAGAATATTCTAAAATAATCGACGGTGCCCCTTTTGTGTGGATTAATATCGGTTACCACGGCTACCGTAGTCAGAAGTGACCGAAGTAACAGCGGTACGAACGATAACGTGAGCTTCACGTGTTTCTTTACGTTGGCTTATTGTTACTTTGCTCTTGCTTTGCGCTACCTCGAAAGTTACGAGAGTTACATTGTGTTCGCGCTAACCCTTGATTTATCGCAACGGTATCAGACCAACTCTTTTACGTGTTTTGCTGGTCACTACGTGATAAAAACGTCGCACTACCTGTTGTAACTCACGTGAAAACGCGACATCACTCGGGAAAAACAACACAACAGCTGGAACGGAGTCGTGAGAACGCCGGTTTGTGTTCTGTTAATAAAGTTTGTATATACACACACACACATATATATATGTATACACACACACACACACATATATATATGTATACACACACATATATATGTATACACACACACATATGTATACACACACATATATATGTATACACACACACATATATGTCATATATATGTATACACACATATATATGTATACACACACATGTGTCATATATATGTATACACACACACATATATATGTATACACACACATACATATGTATACACACACATATATACACACACACATATATATGTATACACACACACATATATATATGTATACACACACACATATATATGTATACACACACATATGTATACACACACACATATACACACACACACATATATGTGTGTCATATATATATATCTGTCAGCATGTTCTATGTGTCTTATAACGCGGTGTGCCCTGTATGTGAGAACAGTTCTGAAACAGGCCGTTCGTTGAAGGTGCGCCCTAAAACACGGTGCGCCTTACGGTCGTGAGAATACGGTACGTCGAGCAACCAAAATCCCGAGGCTCACCTTTGGTGTTGGGAGCGCGGCGGCGACTCCATGGCGACGGGCGCTGGAGGGGAAGATTTTAAAAGTTTAAAAAACAGACTTTCGGACACACAAACAGAGAAACGGGCGCCAAACCAACCGTCTAATTTTAATATTCGAGTTAAAAAAAAAAAAGCGAATTTAATCCAGGTAAATCTGGTGTTCGGTTCAGAAAGTGTGGAGAATGTAATATTTCAAATACAGAATTAGAACATTCCTCAAACCTCCTCCTTTTGGTTACAACAAATGACTTATTTTATTTATCTTCAACAGCGCGCTCGCAACTCCGGACCAAGGAGCCCACAACATCGCTATAACGTGTCAAAACTTTAACGTTTACATCCAAACGCGCACTTTTAAATCAGGCGCAGCTCTACTATAACTATAATTTTCAGCAGTTCCACACATCCCTCATGTGTTTATCGTTTAATAATTACAGATAAAAACACATCATAAACACTGAGCTTATACGTCATAACAAAGGTTAATGTCTTATGCTTTAATAGTCCTTAATTTGCTCATTAAATATCAAATTTATCAATTAAATGAGTTGTATTTTGTCGTTTATTCTGCATATAAATCAAAGCAGAGTCTAAATTAAAAAGCAGGAGGCCATAAACGTGTGTTTATCACCAGGCGTTATTAGCTTTTATAGCATGAAGCTAGGGCCTTGATCTGCCTACAAGGGGCGTATTCCTTAACGAAAAGAACAAAGCATCAAAGGTGAAGGGTGCAGGGCTCGGACCCTCGCAGAGTCTCGTGAAGCTCACCTGTGCTCACCTGTGTGCAGGGGCCTCCTCACCTCGGGGCTAAAGTTAGCGGCGGCTCCGGCGGGGCCGTCCGGGTGCTGCGGGTCCCTGAGGGGGGGGCAGGGGGGACACAGGGGGGACGGGGGGGGACGGGGGTCCGCACCGCTTTGATCTCCTTCACCTCCCGCTTCACCCCGCACGCGACGCCGCCTGCGGCACGTGCTGCTCTGACCTCACTTCCGGTGTCGCGACCCTCAGGTGAGGCGGGGGTCAGGTGAGTGACCTCAAGGTTATTATTATTATTATTATTATTATTATTATTATTATTATTATTATTATTATTATTATTATTAGTTGGTTAAGAAAATAAAACCGTTGTTTTCTGTAAATAAGTACTTTTCAGAATAAAGTTACCTTAAATGGGGTGCGGTTGTAATAATGATTATTTAACTTCATTCAAGAAAGTCTTGTAATAATAATAATTAAAAACAACAACAACAACAACAACAACAATAATAATACATTCACAACAATGTAAAGACCTTATTTTCTGTTTGAAAAGGCAGGTTTAGTTTCTCCAAAACAGCGTGTGTGTGCTGGTTTTATCTGCGTATCAGAGCTGAGTGTGGGAAGGATGGATGGGCGGATGGACAGATGGATGAGGCCTTTTCTGTTAATCATTAGTGGCCTGAGTCACCTCCAGTCTTCTGTAAATATGATGAACTCATCCTGGAGCTTCATTAGCTCCGTCCCGTCACAGCTGGACACCCGTCTTCTCTCTGACGTTGGACTAAAATGTTGGACCTTGTGTATTTTTTAAGGTTTTTGCTGCCTTGTGAGGACTAATAGAGTGTTTAAACACTGTTTTTTACCCCCTTTTTTATGCTGTCAAGGACCAGTGAGCTGCCGTGGATCTTTTCTTCAGTCTGGATTGATCCACCGATCATTTTTTCCTGTTTTCATCTGAGATTTTTATTATTTTATGACGATGCCGCTGAAACGCAGCAGTGAGACTCAAGCCCAGGACGAAGTGTTTCTTATTCACTCTCTGACCAAGAGCTTATGCAGCTCCCCGGAGACAGACTTAAAGAAACAGTCGCTTTTACCACAGGAAGATGATTCCGGGATTAAATCAGGTAATCTGGGAGGAACTTTGGAGTTTTAGCTGCTTCTCAATCACATGGACTTCAAACTCTTAACACTCTAACGAAGAAACCAAAAGAAAGATCAGAATTTGGGTTTGATTATTTAGAATTTGTCTTAATTTCCTTTAAGTTTCAGCCATTTTTAAAAGATCCTGTTTCCTTGATCCAACATGTGGAGTAATTAACCAATATCACAGATTCTTTAATGACTAAAAGTGATTAAACTAATTTAATTCTGTTAAAAGGAAAGCATTGTCTCTGTTGTTTAATGTGTGAAACAGCTTGTTGGAGGCCTAGACTGGCATTTATATCATGTTAAAAAGCTTATTATAATCAGGTGGGTTTAACCTATCTATCTGCTGAATATTACTAATATTAACTATATAACTACTAAAGTAATATTAGCATATTAATTAACATTAAGTTACACAACAATGGATATTAAGACAGTATTAACAATGACAGATGTCACATTTTACCGTTTCAACAACTTCTATTTGTCTAAAATTGAGAATAACTAAAGATTGTGAACTCATTAACTTCAGTATTGTTGGTTTAAAAGTGTTGCAGCGTGAACACGCGTGTACCTGCGTGTGTCCTCAGAGGCGGAGGACAGCAACGAGCTCCCGTCCTCGGAGGAGGACCAGGACCTGCTGGACTTCAACCCAGAACTGAGCGTCAAACAGAACGTCGTCTCGTCCAGGAAGACCATCAGCCAGATCATCAAGGACAAGAAGAAGCAGACGCAGCTCACGCTGCAGTGGTGAGGAACGCGCCCGCCGCCGCGCACCCCGCCTGCACCCATGACGGCTGGAGGAGGAGACACGCCAGAAAATGGTCAAACTTCGGTTAAATATCATTTCATCATTGGGACCAAAGTACCTGAGTTATTCTGAGTGACGAAGGTCACGACGTCAGTGAGGAACGTTCTGTTTTTACTTCAGTTGCTGATTGACGTTAAAGCAGGAGCCTGGTCCAGGACCCTGGTCCAGGACCATGGTGCACTGGTCCAGGACCCTGGTCAAGGACCATGGTCCACTGGTCTAGGACCCTGGACCAGGAGTCTGGTCCACTGGTCAAGGACCCTGGTCCAGGACCCTGGTCCACTGGTCAAAGACCCTGGTCCACTGTTCAAGGACCCTGGTCCAGGACCCTGGTCCACTGTTCAAGGACCCTGGTCCACTGTTCAAGGACCCTGGACCAGGAGCCTGGTCCACTGTTCAAGGACCCTGGTCCAGGACCCTGGGATCTCACCAGGGATCTCAGATATTTCCGGTCATGGCAGACGAAGGAAAGCAGGACTTTCCCAGCTGAAAGTCCTCCTTCCTCCTCTCCTCCCCACGCATGGTCCTGCTCAAGGTTTCTCCCTGTTGAAGGCAGGTTCCCCTGCCCCTCGTGCTCGCTGTGGTTTTTACCTGGTCTCCTCTCCAGGCTGGAGGAGAACTACATCGTGTGTGAGGGCGTGTGCCTGCCCCGGTGTATCCTCTACGCTCACTACCTGGACTTCTGCAGGAAAG
Source organism: Lagocephalus sceleratus (assembly GCA_911728415.1). Classification (NCBI taxonomy): domain Eukaryota; kingdom Metazoa; phylum Chordata; class Actinopteri; order Tetraodontiformes; family Tetraodontidae; genus Lagocephalus; species Lagocephalus sceleratus. The sequence continues at coordinate 1,536,878 of CAJVRN010000238.1, read as the reverse complement.
AGAAACTGGAGCCCGCCTGCGCAGCGACCTTCGGAAAGGTCTGATTGTCCACCAAAGGTCCAAATCTGTTGCGCGTAACTGCCGTCAGATTAAAAAAAACCAACAACCTAGATTTGGAATTTAATCCCTGGAAAGTCCCGAACCTTTAAAAAAATCGTGTTTTCTCCTCAGACGATTCGGCAGAAGTTTCCTCTCCTGACAACCAGGAGGCTCGGGACCCGAGGACACTCCAAGTAAGAGCGGGGCCTTCCGCTTTAAGGGTCAGGAGGTCGGGAGGGCGTCTAGATTTAGAGAGATCTAACGGCTCTGTCCCCGACGTCGACCAGATACCACTATTACGGAATCGGGATCAAGGAAAGCAGCGCTTACTACCACTCCGTGTACTCCGGAAAAGGTTTGACGAGGTGAGAAAGCTCTTTTTTTCTTGGTTTTAATCTCCTTTAATTGTGTGACACCGGGAGTGTTTTGAATTTGTGTGTTCTTTTTTTCAGATTTTCAGGGAGCAAGCTCAAGAACGAGGTGAGGGAACGAAGCCGCGCGCGACAGGGATGAACGACGGGATAACGGGCGGATTTAAGAACGCCGGGGGGGGGGGCGTCTCTTGTCCTAACATTCCAGGGGGGCTTCACCAGAAAATACTCCCTGAGCTCCAAAACCGGAACGCTGCTCCCCGACTTTCCCAGCGCCCAGCACCTCCTCCTGCAGGGGAACATCTCCAGGGACAAGGTGGATTCCCGACCCGCTCCCGTTTCCGTACTCTTGGCTCTTCTCCCTCAACGGTCTCCTCCCGCAGGTGGAAACCCTGATCATGATGTACAAGACCCACTGCCAGTGCATCCTGGACAACGCCATCAACGTCAACTTCGAGGAGGTGAGCAGGTGTTCCGACGACGTTCTCCTCCCCCCCCTTCCCCCCGCTGACCCCCCCCCCCCGCCACCGCCGTCCTCCTTCCAGATCCAGAACTTCCTGCTCCACTTCTGGCAGGGGATGCCCGACCACCTCCTGCCCCTGCTGGAGAACCCCGTCATCGTGGACATCTTCTGCGTCTGCGACTCCATCCTCTACAAGGTTTGCGCGACGGCAGACGGACCCGACCCCCCTTGACCCCCCTTCCCCCCTTGACCCGTCTTTGCGCCCCCAGGTCCTCACCGACGTCCTGATCCCGGCGACCATGCAGGAGATGCCCGAGAGGTTGGTAACCTTCAGCCCCCCCCTGGCTCCCACCCCGGTTCCTCTGAGCGTTCCTCTTCAGTCTCCTGGCAGATATCCGCGGCTTCGCCAAGCACTGGGAGCACTGGCTGGCCTCCTCCCTGGAGAACCTCCCGGAACGCCTCGCCGCCAAGAAGCTCCCCATCGCACGCCATTTCGTGTCCTCCCTGAAGCGGCAGACGTCCTTCCTCCACCTGGCGCAGGTCGCCCTCGGGGGCGGGGTCAGGTCGTAGGTCGAGCACGGCGAGGTCCTAACGCGACTCCGCGGCTCCCCAGATCGCCCGCCCGGCGCTGTTCGACCAGGCGGTGGTGAGCGGCATGGTGTCGGACATCGACGATATCGACCTCGGCGGCATCAGCTCGCAGCCTCTGCTCGGCGCCAACGCCGGCGGGGAGTCGGACCCCGACATCTACTCGGAGTGTAAGGAGGACGCTCTCGAGGGTCGGGGTGACGCGCGTTCCTGAGGCCGTGAAGGCGTCGAGGCTCAGGCCGCTTTAATCTGATTGAGGTTTAATCTGATTGAGGTTTAATCTGATTACTGGAGGGTTAATTGGTTAGCAGTTCGGATGTGAGGGTTCCCTTTAATCAGGTTAAACTCAGAATTCCTGCCTCTCCGTGTCTCCCACAGACGATTCCATCACCGTCTTCCAGGAGCTGAAGGAGCTCCTGAGGAAGAACGCCACCGTGGAGTCCTTCATCGAGTGGCTGGACTCCGTTTTGGAGCACAAGGTCATCAAGGTAAGACCCACGGGTGGGGGGCGTTTTTGGGAACGCCGGCGCCGTGACGAGCGGTCCCGGTTGTGCCCCCGTGTCCTCCGGAGCAGCCCGGGAAGCAGAGCGGCCGGTCGGTCAAGAAGCGAGCCCAGGACTTCCTCCTCAGGTGGAGCTTCTTCGGGGCCAGGGTGATGCACAACCTCACGCTCAACAACGCCTCCAGCTTCGGTAAGAGGCCCAGCGCCCCCCCCCTGCCCCCCCCCCCCCTGGTGGTGGGCTGCAGTACTGCTCCTTTTAAAATAACATAACTGAACACAATAAAACAGGATTATTATCCTGGAACCAGCTGCAGATAATTAATTTCATGCTCCCTAAATCACCCCCCTCACACACACACACACAGACGCACGCACACACACACACACACACACACACACTCACACACGCGCGCGCAGCTCGGAGCAGATTGCTACAATAGCACCATAAATTGTAATGGCCACAGCGGCCCTGATTAAACAGTCTTATCAGCGGGACACGTGCCCTCTGTTCAAACACGCGCAGACAGGGAACGTGGACGTGAATAAACACAAACCATTTGGTGGCCTCTTCACCGAGGCCCCCCCACACACACACACACACACACACACACACACACACACACACACACACACACACACACACACACGGGGAAGATTTCAAACAAAGAGCTGATTGATCCTGAAGTCAAACACCAGATTAGGGGGAGGCTCAGCTGCAGCCGGGGGAGTGGGGAGGGTGAGGGGGTGAGGGTGAGGGGGGAGTGGAGAGGGTGAGGGGGTGAGGGTGAGGGGGGAGTGGAGCGTCTGTTCCGGGCGGCTTGTCTGATGGAGGAGGTTTGGGTGCGCAGGCTCGTTCCACCTGATCAGGATGCTGCTGGACGAGTACATCCTGCTGGCGCTGGAGACCCAGTTCAACAACGAGAAGGAGCAGGACCTGCAGAACCTGCTGGACAAGTACATGAAGAACGCAGGTCATCCACTCACTCTCACACCTTCACCCTCTCACCCTCTCACTCTCACACCTTCACCCTCTCACCCTCTCACTCTCACCCCTTCACCCTCTCACCCCTTCACCCTCTCTGAATTCCCCCCTAGAGGATCAATAAAGTATCCATCTATCTTTCACTCTCTCGTCCTCTCACTCTCACGTCCTCTCACCCACTCACTCTCACACCCTCACCCTCTCAGCCACTCACTCTCACCCTCTCACCCTCTCAGCCACTCACTCTCACACCCTCACCCTCTCAGCCACTCATTCTCATCCTCTCACCCTCTCACTCTCATCCTCTCACTCTCACCCACTCACTCTCATCCTCTCACTCTCACCCTCTTGTCCTCTCAACCACCCACCCACTCACTCTCACCCTCACCGTCTGACTCTCACCCTCATCCTCTTGTCCTCTCACCCTCTCACTCTCACCCTCTCACTCTCACCCTCACCCTCTCACTCTCACCCTCAGATGCCAGTAAGGCGGCCTTTACGGCCTCTCCCAGCTCCTGTTTCTTGGCCAACCGCAGCAGGTCGTTGGCGTTGGCGGACCAGTCGGTGAAGAACGAGTCTCTGGGCGAGCACGCCTTCGCCTTCGCCGACCATCAGCCGGGCGCGGAAGCGAGCGCCGCCCTCTACCAGGGGGGCGAGTCCACGGGCTTCCCCGCCTCAGGTACGCCGCCGAGAAACCCCCCGAACCGCGCCCCCCCCCTCCGACGGGGTCTCACGCCGTCCGTCTCGCCGCAGTCGTGCAGATGGACTTCGCCCAGGTGGGCGGCCCCCTCATGACCCCGCCCATCTCCCCCGCCGCGCTGGTGCACCGGGGCTCCGTCATCAACCAGGGGCCCCTGACGGGGAGGCCCCCCACCTCCTCCTCCTCCTCTTCCTCCTCCTCTTCCTCCTCTTCCTCCTGCCTGCCCTCGCTCAGCCCCATCGCCCAGCACAGCCCCTGCGCCTCCTTCCAGGAGACCCTGTACCACTGCCTACCTCAGACGGGCCCCTACTTCCAGCCCGCCGCCGCCTACCAGCCGGCGCTCAGGTCAGCACCGACGGGCTTCGATGAATTCGGGGGAGGGCGGGGGAGGGCTGGGGGGGAGGTGGGGGAGTTCCTGGAAGAGATAGAAGTAACCCCGGGCTGAGCTGCGGCTTCACGAGGGCCCGGCGGCTTCACGAGCCCGTAGGCGACCTTCCCTGTCGCCGCGGGCGACTGACCGATCTCCGTCCGCGCCTCAGGTCTCAGACCCATAACCAGTGCCTGGTACCGGTCCAGTCCCCGGCCCCGCCCCTGGCCTACCACCTCCCCCGCTACCCGCCGTTCGCCGACCAGCACGCGGCCAAGGACGCCTTCTACGGCCCCCCCGCCCCCCCGGGGCCCTACGCCAAGGCCCCGCCGCCGCCGCCGCCGCCGCCCTACGGCCGACCCGCGCCCGCCTACGGCTCGGGCCCCGACCCGGTCCAGGGCGAGCCGGGCCTGGACGCCCAGATCCTGGACTCAGAGGGGTTCGGGTTCGTGGGGGCGGGGCTCCCGTACTCTGCGGCGGGACACGGCGGTAAGTCCAGCTGTCCTCGTCCCTCGTTGGACCCCCCCCCCCCCACACCCACTATAACCCCGCCCCCCCTTGTCGTCTCAGGTTACTACGGTAACGGTTACCTGGACAGCCAGCGGATGGCGTCGCTGGTGGACCAGCACGTGTCCGTCATCAGCACCGTGGGCAGCCTGCGGCCGTTCCCCCCCGCCTACCCCGACGTCCACGACCCGCTCAACCTCCTGGACGAGCCGGGGAGGAAGTCGGCGGGGGCGTACTTCGGCGAGCCCGACGCCGGGCCAGGTCAGCAGGTCGCCGCCCGCGGTCGCGCGACGGCGCCGGCGCCGGGGTCCGTCCCAGCACTCCCCTTTTCTTCTGCCCCGCCCCCCCCCGCAGGTTCGGCCCCCTGCATGTTCGGCGTCTCCTCGCCGTTCCCCCCGCAGGACGCGCTCCTCCCCCAGCGGGCGGCGTCCTCAGAGGTCCAGGACCTGGTGTCCTCGCTGCCGCCCATCAACACCGTGTTCATGGGGGCCGGAGGGGTCCAGTGAGGTGGACCACCAAGACCAGGAGAGAGGAGCTGGTGTACACTGGTATGGTGTACACTGGTATGGGATATACTGGTATGGATATACTGGTATGGGATATACTGGTATGGTGTACACTGGTATTGGCTATACTGGTATGGGCTATACTGGTATGCTGTATACTGGTATGGTGTACACTGGTATGGGATATACTGGTATGGGATATACTGGTATGGTGTACACTGGTATGGGATATACTGGTATGGGCTATACTGGTATGCTGTATACTGGTATGGTGTACACTGGTATGGGGTATACTGGTATGGTGTACACTGGTATGGTGTACACTGGTATGGGGTATACTGGTATGGTGTACACTGGTATGGGGTATACTGGTATGGGGTATACTGGTATGCTGTATACTGGTATGCTGTATACTGGTATGGTGTACACTGGTATGCTGTATACTGGTTTGCTGTATACTGGTATGGGGTATACTGGTATGGGCTATACTGGTATGCTGTATACTGGTATGGGGTATACTGGTATGGGGTATACTGGTATGGTGTACACTGGTATGGTGTACACTGGTATGCTGTATACTGGTATGGTGTACACTGGTATGGGGTATACTGGTATGGTGTATACTGGTATGCTGTATACTGGTTTGCTGTATACTGGTTTGCTGTATACTGCTATAGTGTATACTGGTTTCTATGGTGTATACTGGTTTGGTGTATACTGGTTTGGTGCATACTGGTTTGGTGTATACTCACATACAGGTTATTACTGATGATTGAGTACTTCCATTAGTGTACATTCTTGTAAATAAATATTTCTAAGTCAGAGTAGTGTTCTGTTTCTTATATAACGTAAACCGTTACATAAACCATTATATAAGACGCCCCGCTACGGCCCCCAACTGGGAAACAGAAACCACGATGATGACGCCGGATGCCAACATCTGGAATGCTATTCTGGACTGTAGACTCCACATCTGTGACCAGAAACCCAAGAGGGGTTCACTGAAGTGTGAAAGCCTCCGCCAGAGGGCGCTACCAGGTCACCGCATAACTTGATTTAAGTTAATTTCATTAATTTCTCAGCTGTTTCCACAATTCAAACCTCCCAGTGGTTTTTAGCCTTACGTTTACTGGCTATGCCGCGCAGCAGCGCCCCCTGCGGTCATCGGTGGAACTGCGCCGTATATTCCCTACAGGGAGTTCAGAACGCGACAGTTTAATCTGAATATTTGCTCTTAACACAGTTTTGAAATGAATTTTTTCAATTTTTTGAAACACAATTTCAGCCCTTTGATGAGAATTTCTAGGTTCAGACACCAGAAAAAAAAAAAAAAACAAGTTCACTTCAGCTCATAAAAGCAGAGACTGAAAACGAGATGGGTTCTTTTATCACCGTCCATAAAATCGATGGTGGGGGGGCGCAAAAAGAGTTTTATTCATCACATGCAGGGTTTTATAAATGTAATACTGGTGCTTGTTTATTCCTCATAATACTCTGAAGGTTGAAAACTATTAATGAAAACCCGGAACCAATAATTTCGGAACAAATAAACGTTTTAAAAGCAGAAATCTGATTTTTTTTTTTTTTTTTTTTTGTTAGTATCGATCTGTGGTTTTTCCTACGTGGGGATGGAGAGAGCCCAGTCCCATCTGTGAAGACCCCCCCTCCCGGATCCTGGTTTATCTGCACAGGGGAAAAATCCATTTGAGGTGCTGGTGCAGGGACAGATGGTGGCGCATGTAATGATTACAGAATCCCCACGTTAAAATACTTTAATTACTAAGTCAATAAGGCCGCAACAATTGCCGGAGCTTTAGTGTAAAAACAACAGAAGGCAGAAGGCAAACTTCGGGACAATGTTTAACTAGAACTTTGCATTAGAGCGGCCCGGAGCGCACCTTTACAATTAATGACAATAATGAATTTAACCCCCTAAAAGAACCAAACAGACAAAAAAAAAGAGCCTTGTCTCTCCTGGGTTTGATTTAAACCTGCCGTCTTCTAACCGATTGAGGAGTAATTGTTATTTTTTTACGGCTCTACGTTTAATTAGATTAAAATTTGTGATGACCGAGCCTTAAAAATTAAATTATAATCACCGAGATTGATTTAATGAAGCTGTATCACAGGTTGTCACATCGTGTCTGTGACCTCTGCGTCCTTCGATCTGGGGTTGTTACCCCCCGTTAGAGGACGGACCGGCTCGTCCTTCTGGACCCCCAGTCCTCACTGGGACCAGTTCAAGGTCACCAGAGCGCACTGGTGGGAGGCGGGCCGCAGTCCCGCGTGTGTCCGCCAGAGGGCACCAAAGCTCAGGTTACGGCCGCGGTCGCGGGGGGCGCAGGTGGAGGGGGGTTGGGGGGTGGCTGCTGCGACCTTCGGAGGTCTCTGGAAATGGCTTTCACTGCGGCAACTCCAAGGCCTCCAAATCAACGAAATACCGAGACCGAATAACTTTTCGGCGGTTTATTGATCCCCGTCCCTTTAGCTGAGGCCTAAAGGTGAGGAGGGCAATCACACGTGAGTCTAAAACGTGGTCGTTACGCACAAAAAAAACCCTTTACGTTCTATTTAAGGTTACTTAAGGAGGACTGGACCCGCCCCCCTGTGGGCCTGGAGCCCTGATCACATCAAAGCTAAGAGATCAAAGGCAGAAGGAGCCTCCTCCGTCAGCCCTCCTACGGCCGATCTGATGTGTGAGCAGCGGCGCCGACGCCAGGCGCGCGCTCTTCGGAAAGCGACCCGGCGGATCCGCGCCGACCAACCTTCGGTTTAGATGAATAGCGGACCTTCGGGCGCGCCACTTCGCCACAATGGTGCTTCAGGCGGTTTTCTTCCGGCGACACCTCGGTTGTTTTCTTGACGTTCTCGACATCATTTGCGTACGAGAAAATTAGCGTTTGAGCGTGAATGGCGGCAGGTTTTCAGCAGATAAAAGCTGCCAGGGGAGCCTGTTCCGCACAGAAAGTGCACAAAAGACGGAGCGCTCTCACGGGACTCTTCCTCAACTCCTCTCACCTTGGCGGCGCCGGAATATTCGTTATTGTTCGTGTAATTATGTCTTTAGCGGCACTTCAGCCACTGTTTAATCAAATTAAAGCCGAATTTAATTTCAGCTGAAACCGTGCGAGGCCTCCGCTTCTTTTAGCTTTTGCAGCCTTGCGTTTTTTTTTTTTTACTTCAAGTGTGTGTGAACGCTTCCTTAAAGACGCGTTTGGGGCGTGTGTGTGTGTGTGTGTGTGTGTGTGTGTGTGTGTGTGTGTGTGGCTGTTTCTCGAATCAACATAATGGTTAAAGTGCCTTCTGTGAAAGGCAGAAGTAGCAGAAACCCGCGTAACTGTTTTTCTGTCTGAGGTGAATCGATGCTTTAATGCTTTCAGAGCTCATAAAAAAAAGATAAAATATCAACCGAAGCTAAAGAAGAAAAAGAAAGACGAAGAATTGCACCAGCTACGTTCTGCTTCGTCTCTGTGTCCAAGGTAAAAGCTCCTTTGTGCGCTATTCTAACAATCGTAAGACTAAAAGTAGCTCTTAGTGACGTCACGCTAAAAAAAAACAAACCTCAGAATTCCTTCGATTTTGTGGTTTTTGTTCGACTCTTCCCTCGGTGAGACTAAAGCGATGAGAGGAGGATGAGTTTGGAGTCAGGAGCCCGTAGACGCTGGGAGGGACGGCCCCCGAGTTCAGCGCGTGGCGTCCCGCGGGGATGCTCCAGGGTCACGCGCGTGAGGCGACCTCAGATCAGCCGGAGGCCCCCCCGGGGGGTCTGGGGAGGACGCAGGGACACCCGGACGCATCAGCACAAAATCAAAAACACAAACCTGCTTCAAGCTCGACCGGAAGCGCCAGCAAACGCGCTACTCACCCTCGCCAGTCCTCCCAGTTGGACTCCGCTGGTGTCCAGTTGACTGCAGCGGGTCTACGCCGGGTTTTATGGCGCCCAGCAGCGTTCGCCTCCTCTTCGTTTCCTGTTTCGCCGGTTCCCGTCCAACCTTCGCTCCCGGCTCTTTTATTTTTTTCCCCCGCTCTAAAAACCTGAGGGCTCCGGTTTGTCCTTCTTTTTGATGAAGCTCTGCGCCGCACCGGTCAGCGCGCAGCCGGGAGGGACAATGAGGCGCTCGCATTATGTACGTACCAACCTTGGTTCGGTTGTATGGAGCACACGACTAAACAAGCCTTTACCACCCGCACACACACACACACACACACACACACACACACACACACACACACACACACACACACGAGCCTCCAGGTCCACACGCTCCTTTCACTCCTCACTCATTATACTCCGGCCTTCTCCGCCGAGCGAAGCCCGCGCTCTCCTTCTCCAAGATGTGTGTCCTTTAATGA
>CAJVRN010000238.1:1517500-1525000 GCA_911728415.1 Lagocephalus sceleratus | reverse complement strand
GAAACGCCGGGAATGTTCATCAAATCTGCGGCGCTCGCGCCGGCGTAATTACCGGTTTTGCGGCGCGGGAATGGTCCGGATGACTCCTGAGCGCCGCCTCCCGCGGTCCGACTCCCGGGTGATGGAATATATTTCCCCCGGCAAGTGAGGAGCCCCAGAGCCCGACGCCCGCCGGCAAGAATGCGGCCGCCGGCCCTTCTGCCTTTATCCCCCTCAACCCACTCAGCTAATCACCCCCAGGTTAGCGAGGGAGGAATGAGGGCGCCGCGGATGTAAAGCAGTAATTAAAATGATCTTTAAGGCGAAAGGAGCATCCTAATGAGGCCGCAGGTTAGCGTGGTCACAGCCTCATTGTTTCACGGTCGTAGGAAATCATTAACACCCCCCCCCCCCCCCCCCCCCCCACCACCCACCCAACGGGGCCTATAGGCGAGGCAGCGCTCGCTCCTCCGCCCAGAGGACGATACCGTTGTTAAAGACGCTGCATTTTTGCGAGTAGCCGGGCGAGGCGGGCGCGCCGCTCCCCGGGGTTTGTCTGTTTTTGTGCCAACTATCGAACGCGTTAAAGCAGAGCAAGAGGAATGCTCGCACGTCCGCGGATTCCGCAGACGGGAAGATTCGGGGGGCGACGGGAAACGCGTCGCGCGAAATGCGAAGGTTGGCGAACATCCCCGGAAAACCTGCTCGCTTCGGTCGCCTTGAGTCTTCGCCTGAGGATCGGAATGGCGCTCCGATTCTCTCGGGAACGCGACTGAAGGTCTCAGAACGAGGAACGCTCGAGGGCCGCCGCCGCCGCCGCCCTGAACCTCTGTTACGCCCTCGGCCATGTCTCCTTCACGGGGCCGACCTCAACCGCCAACGCCGCGCGATGGCGGGGTTCGCGCCCCGCCCCCCCCTTCCCGCCACCCCTCAGAAGGCGTCCGAGACGCGGCGAGGCGTAACCGGACCGCCAGGAGGCCCCCAGGGCGGGCCGATGTCGCGACAACAGCGTACGAGAGGCGCGAGCAGCGGCAGATAGCCGCGTTAATTTAAAGGGATTAGGTGTTTGAGGAGATTATTTATAAGGTGTCGGTCTTGACGGGCTGGAGTTGGGGTTACGTAAACCAACAGCCTGTCGGTATTATTAGTAGCGGCGAAGATCCTCGGGTTACACGCCACTGATTCCCTGAATAACATCCCCGCTGACATATTTTCTTCAGATTTGTCGGACTATTTTAACATTTTTCCACGCATTTCTTCACACGTAAATCTCTAAACGGCCTCTGCGGTCGAATCTCCTAATGACCAAAAGGAACTGAAAGCACGTAGAACGGTTGAACGCGGCCGAAATAACCGAGGTTTGAAGATTTTCATCTTGATCGCATCTGCCACAGCCGGCCAGGACTCCACAGATAATCGGATTAACTCCAATCTGACTCTGATTATTTGAAACTGCACGCTCGCAGGCCCGTTGAGAGCTGCGCTCTCGGGCAGGTACGTGTCGATATTCCTGAACCTCGAGCGTCCAAACAAAGGCTAACCTCAAAGCTAACATGATATCCACTTCCTCGGGTCCTCGAGTTCCGCCGACGGAGGTGTCGGAATGTGTTTAAAGTGCGTGAATAAACGAGGATCCTCGCCCAGAGGTGGAGTGTGACAGACCGCGAATTCCTGCCCTCCCTGCGGACACCAAAGTTCCTCGTTTACGCACCGCGGCGTTCACTTTTGAGCCAGGAATCTGTGTCACGCAGGACGCGATTCCAGCCCTTTCATCCTGTTTTACCACATCTCCACCAACTATTTTTACTTTTAACCCCCCCCTCGCCCGTCTCGAAAGGTTCTGCTGCTCAATCACAAACACGATGACCTGGTTCTGACCACCACAAAACTGAAACACACACACTCTCCGCTGGATTTTCTGCGTCTGACGAGGCGTTCAGGTGCAAAGTTTAAGTCTGAAGCAGCCGCGCCGACGGACCCGCGCTCGCCCCGATTTGTCGCGGCTTCAACCTGGAGTTACGTCCTTAGCGGTAGCGTGTATTTATGCTCCCCCACCCCCCGGTGATCGGTTCGATCGCGGCGAGGGCCCCGCCGCTCTGAGCAGGAGGATTCTCCGGATTCCCTGCGGCATAGCGGCCGTGCTTCACGGTGTTTCTGCAGCTTGTTAAGAGGGCATGCCAGGCGCGGCTCGGCCTGTGTATGTTTTCATTTAGCCTGAATGCCTGGCACACCGGGCGGGTAAACGGAGAGCCGAGGTGGGCATAGACCGCATAGCTGCCGCGCTCCCGTACGTGACGAGAGAAAATATTCATTAACGGATCTAATTTGCATAGCTCGCAGGGGGGCAGCAGGGGGCACACACACACACACACACACACACACACACACACACGGGGCAACATACACATCAGTCCGTCCCAACAGTCGGTTCTAATCACTTAGTTTCACTAAAAAATGGTGATAAATAGAAACTTTTTTTTCTTTTTTTAAATTCGATTATCATTAATTTCCGTGCGTTCGATTTTAATTTGCGCAGTTGTTCCGTCGCTCTTTCTCCGGGCAGGTTCCCAGTCCTCCCAGCTTGCATGTGTGTGTGTGTGTGTGTTAGTGTGTGAGTGTGTGTGTGAGTGTGTGGGCGGAAACAGGCAGCACAAACAGCTCAGAAACCAGCTCAAGTCGGTTACCGTGGCGACATATGTTTGGAATTATTAATATTAACATGTAACAACATTGCGCGTGTGTGTGTGTGTGCGCGCGTGTGTGTGTGTGTGTCCTTTTCCAAGTACGGTCACGATGGGGCAGAGCTGTTGCTTATGGGCCTTTGGCGAAAATTAACGAGTGACAGCCAAGGGCAAAGAGAGAGGAGACAGCTGGGGCTGTCAGCACCCTCGTCGAGGGCAGCGCGGCACCCAGGGGCCCGACAGAGCGGCGAGGGAGGGGGGGGCGGGGCCCCTTCACCCCCCCCCCCCGGGACAGACGCTGCCCCGAGCTGGCTGCTTTTTTTTTTTTTTAATACGTTGGGGAAAGGAGGAGCTTGGTGTTGACGCTGCACACCGCCACCAGGGGGCGATCAAGGCGCATCGAGCCTTGTTACACACGTTTGCGCGTAGATTTATTTGAATCACTTCTATAAATGAAGCCTTTTGAAATGAACCACTTCCTGTTACCCGATAAATAAAAACGCACACAAAATTACGACTAAAGAGGGTTTTTATTCGTAATTTTACGTGCGTTTTTATTCAAGTTTATGCCGTCGTGGTGTAAATAAGTACTAACTACGCTGAACAAGGAGGGATTTTTTTCCAAATGTGTTACTTCGCGGAGGGCTTCTGTCCCGACGTCGAGCGCCAACAGTCTTTTTTTGGGCCCCACATGCGTGTGCTTCTGGACACGTTGGCGTGTGACCGGCGGCGGAGTCGGTTTTAACTGCGTGCTAAAAGCCAGCGACATTCGGACGCGCGCGGGCGCAATCCCGCCTGTTGGACGGGCGGTTAAAATTAGCTCGCGCCTGCGTTGGATCGATATTCGGGAAAGTCCGTCGGCGCGAAGGCAACGGGCGCCAACCGGAGGGCTGGCGACTCGCGGCGGTCCGCGTCCTCGCCTCGGCTACTCAGATCCGATAAAAATAAGTCTGGCTGCCAGTCGGCCTCCGCCGAAGGTCACAACGTACGCATCCTCCCGAATCCGCTTCCTTTCCCTCCGCCGCGACTCGCCCGGGGCCGAGCAGCGGATCTGCTCACATGACCCCCTGAGCGCGCTGAATTGGCGTCGCAGCAGTTTATCCACGGCTGACGATTTGCGACGGTGTGAAACGCGTGGCCAGGACTTGAACTATCGACACTGGCCGACCTTCAGGCGGGCTGGCTGCCGACTCAGGCGCTCACGCCGAGGCTCAAACGGGGCGGCGGAGTACAGCGGGACCGCTACGTACGAACGTCTCTACACGCGGGGTTTTCAGGTCACGACGCGTCTGAACGGGAAAATATTTCCTCTTGTTACGAAAGAAATTTCAGGATACAAAAGGCAAAAACGCGCTAGCGCTGCTGCTCGCAGCTCGCGGAGTTTAGCGAACGTAAACGTGCTCGTAGCTGCTCTGCCATTGGCTGTCGCCTAGCAACGTCCTGTCATCCCATTGGCTAGGAGGGACGTCGATATGTACAGGTGTGTGTGTCCCAGCGTGGTCTTCGTTTAACTTTTATTCGCTATGGACCCCAGGAAAGTGATGGAGAGAAGTGAAAGAGAAGAAAAGAAGAAGAAGAGAGCTTTTTTGTCCGTACGAACGAAGCAAGAAATAATAGAAAGGCATGAAAAAGGGATGCGTTTGGTTGATCTCTCCAAAGAATACGGCCGTAATACATCGACGATAACACGGTATTAAAACAATGTTGGTTGCTAGTGATGACGCTATCGTAAGATTAGCCTGTAATAAAGTTCATGTTGTTCCTGGAGAAGCCTTTCACTGAATTCATACATTTATTATGCGCTAATCTAACTATAACACATATTTGTTACATGTTTTGATGCATTTTTAGGATTTATTAAAAAAATTATGTCTGAATTTTTGGGTTCTTGGAACGGATTAGGACATTTACGTGGAAAACGCGTCTCTACTTACGTGATTTTCAGGTTACGAAAAAACTTCAGGAACCGATTAATGTCGTAAGTAGAGGTCCCGCTGTACGCCCAAGAGGGCGAACACAAAGGTTCTGATTGGCCTCCGAGCGGGTTCAAGCGTTTCAATCACGCGTCTTCAATCACGTTGGATTCCCGTTGGCGACAAAGGCCGCCTGTTCCCGCCCGAGCCGACTGAACCTTGGCGGGAGCCCTTCAGGGGCGATCGATAAACAGAGGCTGCCAGGTGAGCCGGACTGGAGCGGCGGATATTTTGGGTTTTTTTATTAGCCGGCGCCACTTGTGCCGGGGGAACAGGTGCGCTGGTTGTTGAGGGGGCGGCCGAGAGGACAGTCGAGGGCCACGCGGACAAAAACACGGCAGAGGAGGATTCCGGGAAAGGCCGCGGCGCGAGCAGGACGGAGAAAAAACGCTTTCTTCGCTGCTGGTGAAGTGATGGCGTCGACCCTGGAGAGGAACCACCGGGTGACCCTGAACCGAGGAACCACGAGGCCCGCTCAAAGACCTTTTTAAGCGGCCGTCGGTCGTCTGACTCCCGCTGCTAACCGGTCCGCTGAAGTTGACCCCCGACCTTCACTATCGGCCCCAAACTGGGAGCACTCTGTTTGACCTCTTGACCTTGGAATCCGGGAGGCCACCGAGGAGTTGTGGGACTTTACGGGATCGCATTCCGCCCATTGGCAGGTTTGACGTGTGTGCTCGTTCAATTAGCAGGAGGGGCCAGTTGTTCCCTCCTGAAGGGTTCCCGAGGGAACACGAACCGTTCCCTTCGCTGCGCTTGCGAGCCGACGGCCCGTCATTCGCCCGCAGAAGAACCGGATCCCCCAACGTGTGTGACCGACCTGCGGGTCCATGCGAAGGCCTCCCCCCCAGGAGCTCGCAGAGCTGAGATGAGGTTTGAGGAGCCCGATGCTGATCTTTATGCTCCTGGGGGGAAAAAAAGAGAAGAATTTTAATGAGCTCTAACGCGTTAAACTGTTGATAACGGGACGAGATAAGAGTGCACGAGCTGACAGCTGCTCTGTCCGTGTTGTGAATGCGACGGCATGTGGTCAAATTCACGAAAAACTTGCTACGGCCAAACTTGCTGCAGTGTAACACTTTAAAAAAAAAAAAAAAGATTTTTCGCTTTTTTTTTTTGGCGTCAGCTCTCTTGGTGCATCAGCTCACGGTGTCTTTCGCTCCTCGTTAAACAATCACACCGAGCTCGATTAAATCAATGAATCAGAACGAACCGACCCAAAAGGATTCGAGTGAATTAACGGCGAGTTTTAAATTAAGAGTGAAATTCGTGAGCGACGTCTGAGGAAGAGCGTCGTGGTCGATAAGAGCGGATTCGCGTTCGTCGCGGGCTCTTTTCCGTAATTGAAGCTCATTAAGGCAGAGCCTGACGCCTGTCCTCCGATTGGCTGGAGGGAGGCGCCAGGACCGTGTGCGTGCGCGTGTGCGTGCGCACCGGGCTCCGTCCAGGGCGCGCAGACACAGTCCAGTGCGTAAAAGCGCAGAGCGGCACCGCGGAGCCTCCCGCCGCCCACCGCGTCCCCCCGTCCCCCCCCAGGCCGGATTAATGTTCGCAGTCGGCCCGAACGCAACTGCGCGCTGCGTGATTCTCTCCTGCTCTCCGTGATTTCTTCGCCATGAGCTGCCTGGATGTGATGTACCAAGTGTTTGGTCCTCAGCCGTACTTCAGCTCCTACAGCCCCTACCACCACCAGGTACGGCCCCGGCCCCGCGACCACGACCAACTTCGCTCCCTGGACGCGTCGCGCACTCTCGACCGAGGCTCAAAACGTCATCGGCACCTGAAGACGCCGCGGGTTCGGCTTCAGCCTGGAGGAAAAGTTCGCGTTGCCGAAAAGCCGCGGCGCGTAAAATCGAATAAAAGTGTCATTTAGAGAGAAACTGGAAGCGAATAAGTCCAAACTTGCAGACTTTTGGGTCATGTGCCTCCGGCGGCGCAACAGTATATTTTTATACGATTTTTTATATAATTTTTGGCGATCACGCGACTTAAATCGGCGTTTCGTGTAGGCTGAAATCAGTTTTATGGCGTTTTGGCCTCGTGATATCATGTTATAGGCTGAAATCTTTGAACGAACGAGCCCTCCTAAATGTCCGTGACCGGAGACGCTGTGGCCCGATGAGACCCGCTAAAGGATATTTTCACTCTTTTAAAGATCAGTCACAGGAAAACTTCAGCAAACTTTAACCCTTTTCAGATTATTGCATTTATTACAATTATTATAAAGGCTCTGATGTTTGGCTTCTCAACCCGTTCGGTGTTCCAGTGGGCATTTTCTTAAAAATAGCGTCAGTCTGAGCCGGGGAAATTTATGTTTGGAGCGTAAAATAAATGAATGTAAAACATATTTTTAAAGTTTTAAAGGCAGCCGAGGTCGTGCGTGTTGGCACGTGTGTGTGTTTTGCGCACCAAAGATAAATTATAAAAGCACATAATTGAAGTTCAAATGCATCCGTTACATAAATCCGCCCTATTTTTCGCTTTTTATAAAATTAAGCACCGGTGTCCACGTCCCGTTCCCCCCCAGAAACTGGCCTTGTATTCCAAAATGCAAGAGCCGCAGGACGGAGGCAGCCGGCTGGGCCACCCGCCCATCAAGGAGGAGGACAAGGAGCTGCCCCCCGGGGCCGAGTACCTCAGCTCCCGCTGCGTCCTCTTCACCTACTTCCAGGGGGACATCAGCGCCGTGGTGGACGAGCACTTCAGCCGAGCCCTGAGCCACACGGGCCCCTACACGGTGTCCAGCAGCCACAAGGCTGGCAAAGGTGTGTGTGTGTGTGTGTGTGTGTGTGTGTGTGTGTGTGTGTGTGTTTATATCCTATTTGCCCCCGTTGCTTTTCTAAATGTCACCTTTAATAGCATCAACT